>CABFVX010004760.1:36949-60390 GCA_902151425.1 Timema shepardi
CCCCACCTGCTTGTATGTAGTGTATTTATCATTGGATCATTAACATATTTTGATAAAGGCACAGGAATTTTTCCTCAACTTATACTTAATTCGAACCTAAATTAAGCTGTGCAGATCCAATATTTTCAGTTTTGAATCAAATTTGTATCTTAACCCACTATCTTGAATTGATTAGGATACAAATTTAATATCTTACTTTAGACAATTTTCTATTTGAATCCAAATTGAGAATTTTGTTTGATAATGTTTCAAATCTAATCTGAATTAGATATTTAAAATTATTTAATAGCTTTTCAATCAAATGTTAATCGATTATAAGGATAGTTTTTTTTTAACCAAGTAGAATAGAAAGATAAATACCACAAAAACTACATTTAAATACCCGACCTATTTAAAATAAAATTAAAATATTGGCCACAGGAGTTTAATAAAATGTTATGATGAAATTGTTTATTATATTTTAATAATAGATTGAGGTTAGTTTCTATAGAAAGTTAAATTATTCTAGAGTTTGTCTTTTAGATTTAAATTTCGAACTTCACTCCATTGTTTCCGAATCTGGAATTTATTTGAACTTAAAAGTCTGACATTTAAAAAATAACTAGCTATGCTTGAATATTTATTTGAATAAAAAAAAATTCCTTCCTAAGTTGAGTAATTAGTTCAAAAAATATACTAGTTTGACTACAAATAAGTGTTTTGATTGATAAATTGGTTTATTTAAAAAAACTCTGCTATTGGGGTACTTGAGATGAATGTATGAATAAGGGGGTATGAAACAAAAAAAAACTTAGTAATAGACGATAATAATAAATAGATTTCTAAAGTAATATTTAAGTAGTTTCCTTGTAACCTATTTGATGACAACAGTAGCACTTTGATTTTGCATTTCGACATTTAAACGAAAAATCGCTGTAAAACATTAGTGATTTTACAATAATTGTTAGACTTATAATAATAAAAAATCATTTTGTCTCGATTGAGTTTTTGTGTGCTTTGGGCTCTGTATAACTTATCTAAGTTTGATTCATAATTTTTAAAAATTATTTTATAAAATTTAGTTTATACAGTCAAGATACATACCTACTTAATCACACCATTCCCTCACGGGGTAGGCAAGAAACTGTGAATACAGCTCAAAAAACAACTTCGTACTTAATCCATCCTCACCAACTTTATCCACACTTCCCTGTCCTTGCATGCTCCCTTCTCTTCAACAACATCCACACACCGAGTCGTGCGGTTTTTTTTATTCTTTAAATTATTTATGTTTCTCTTTTTCACACAATCGTCTATCACGTTTAGCCACATCTTACTTGGCCTACCCCTTCCTTTTGATCCACACACTCTACCTTCATATATTTGTTTCGTCACTATCCACCCTCATCCTCTCAACATACCCAAACCAACGTAAGACCCTTCTTTCACACTGACCTGTTGTATTCCCTTCTAACCTCACTCCTTCAGCTCCCATTCATCACTGACTCGGTCCATACGAGTTTTACCACAAACATTTCTTAGATATCTCATTCCAACCACATTCCCCTTGTTCTTGTGTTTCTCCCGACAAACCCACACTTCACATCCATAACACAATGTTGGTGTTAACACATTTTTATAAACTGCCATCTTTGCCTCTTTTGATACTACATCATCCTTTGCAATAATCCACAGTTAAGATGGCTTATACATTTTTTTTTGGAAATTTCAATATGATGGCCATAAAATATTTTAATGGGATGTTCATATAATATGACTTACAAAAATTATTATTCTCTTTTTAATAACAAGAAATAATATTACTGTTTGTTTTGATAGTTCAAATTTTTTTCACCCTACAAAATAGATCCATTACACTTACTTTGTGCTGTATTACACTTGGTTGATTTACATGAGTCTAATTAAATTACATTTTATTCAATTTACTAAGATTTGAACCAATGTAATTGGAGTTCATACGACAAAATCACAAAGTGATTTTAACTATTTAAAAAAAAAATCATGTGATGTAGATGTTTGTGATAGTCAAGTTTTCTCGTAATTATGTATTCAAATTGTAAATATCTTGTTTTCTTCTCTCAAATGCATTCCATAGAAAAATTCACTTATACTTAGAAATTGTAGACTTGCTTGTATTATTATACTTTCTGGCCTCAAAACATCAAATTTTAACTGTTCTTTAGTATTTATATGATTCCTAAAATATCGTAAAAGTAGTTTTAGTTGTGATAGTTTGAACTAATAAACTAAAATTTGGTTGGAGCTGATTGAACTTATTAAAATAATACATTATTTCTTGTTAACTGCCAGCTGTTACGTGACTGTACACTAGTATGTGCTAAAATAATACAATCATTCTTGTTAACTGCCAGCGGTTACATGACTGTATACTCATATGTGTTACAATAATACAATCATTCTTGTTAACATGCCAGCAGATACATGACTGTATGCTCGTATGTGTTACAATAATACAATCATTACTGTTAACTGCCAGCGGTTACATGACTGTATACTTGTATGTGTTACAATAATACAATCATTCTTGTTAACTGCCAGCAGTTACATGACTGTATACTCATATATGTTACAATTATGCAATCATTCTTGTTAACTGCCAGCGGTTACATGACTGTATACTTGTATGGGTTACAATAATACAATCATTACTGTTAACTGCCAGCGGTTACATGACTGATACCTAGATTAAATATCTGCATGTATTATTTTAATTTCCATTTTATTGACTCATAAAACTGAGAGCAACATTTCTTGCGACTACGCTCTTAGCCGAGTTACTCAACTATTTTTATACAATGTTTGTTCTTGTTACAAATTTAGTTGTCTTTTTATGTGTACAATGGTTTTTGAAAACTTTTACATAATTCACCCTGAAAATGTCTAGTGCGGTGTGTGATCAGTTCTCTACACTCTTGTGATATAAGATCAGGGTTCTTTGGCAGGAACAGGGTGTTTTTTTTTACTTGGGTCACTCGCACCTGGTTACTGATCTGGTGCATTACCATGCGCGTTCTTGAATCTTACTCGAATCACTGTCAAGTGGTAGCGTGTTGTTACTACCAACCTAACCCGAACTAAGCTTCGCCCCCGAAAACATTACTGCAATCCGATAGTGTTCCTTTGTATCTTGCTCGGCCCAAGGTTTTGTGATAACTGTTCCTATCCCCGTTAACGTAATTAGCACATAAACATACAACTTGGAGGGTAATGAGAGACTCTGGAAAAAAAAATCCCAATGTGAACATTTACAAGGACTGATACCACGCTGGGTTTGTCAAAGCATAATGCGGCCATCACCTTGTGCAGACGTTACTAGTTTTATCATTACCTACCCTGACAGTAACTAGTGCTTGTGACACAAATATTACCTACTGCCATCTTTGCAAATTTTTGTATTATAAAAGCACATTAATGTTTTGGTAGTTTAAAATCAATTATGTCTGTATTGAATATCTTGCTTCTTTATACATACATGGAGGGTTTGGGGTTTTGTGGCATGTTCGTAGAGTTTGTTTGAAGTATTTTTATCTTATTTCATGAGTTTGTATAACTGGTATAATTTTCGTGATAATTCTCAAATGCTTGCGACTTCTCAAGAGAATATGTTAGGTTTTATAAATGTTATCAAGGTAAGTTTTTTTTATTTGTTTGACAAAAAGCCTGTGTAGTTAACATAAGTATGACCGTTTTTATCTTGATATAGGCCTAGATTAACATTTCACTGAGCCATTGAAAAGTGATGTTTGAATTGAAGATTGAATGATTTTAAGGTTTCAATGTTATTTACATGTTACTAATTATATTAAATTTGATTAATTCGAGATGATATGCCTAACCAGTGGTGAGCTGTGAAAATTTTAACAATGGGATCGCAGCCTTTTTCTTACCAATTATTTTTATTATAAGGAAATAATGTATTATTACGATAGGCCTAATACAGGAAAATATTTTTACATTTTTTTTATTAAAAACATTTTACAATTTTTACATATATTCTATTTAAGGTATACCAATACACAGGTGTTTAAAAATACAGATCTATGAAAATAAAATACTATCTTAAACATATGCTGGATAGTAATTTATAGGCTTATAATGATAAAGTATATTATGCAAGATGCACACTAACTTATTTTTAAAACAAAGTAACAAAATTCACTAAATAGAATAATATATTATTAAAAAATAAAACTATGCCCAAAACTACCAAATAGTAGTGACATTTTCTCCCTCCTTGCAATTTCTTGGTCTCCTATTGGTTCCGAAGTCAACCGCTAACTTTTGAGAAAAGATTTAACATGAGGGTCGAAATTAAATTGATTCATTGGCTTCTAATTTAAATTGTCATACAATCACACATGTGTTTTTTTGCTCAGAGACGTTTGCTTTGATGTAACAATGTTGTTCATCACCCTGAAAGCTTGCTCAGCTTTAGTACTTCTAACTGCGATGGAAATAGATATAAACGGAAATGTTGCAATAGGCTCTCAAATTTAGGAAAATTAACCAACACAAGTCATCTCACCACTTGGCGTATCGTATCAGAATATTTAAAAAATTACTACAGCCGAATAATCGGAATTTTTTAGGGGTGAATTTTTATGCATTTTCAAAAATCAAGTTGGTTAATAACAAGATTTATTTTAAATACAATTTTACACCTAAACATCTTAAATTGTTCAAATCCAATTTTTAAACGTGAAAATTTGGAAAATTATATCAGTAGATGTAGGCTACAGGTACCATTTAATATTCTCTTGAGCAAGTGGGCGAAAATTTTGTTCTGCTACCTGTGAATTAAAATGTTTTGAGTTTGATTTTCTTTGTGTCCAAAACAGGGTATTTTCATAAAAGATCTTATTTGAATGAATGCGTGATTGGTGTGTAGCTATATATTTTTATTTATTTTACATTTGATTAGATTGTGAGTCAAAATTGTTATGTACCTATATTGTATTTGTTTACCCCTGAATTTACCTGACGTTTAAAAAAAAAAAATGTAGAGGTAAAACATTCTTCATTGTAGCTACTTATTGTGGTTAGGGATTTGTAATGTTATCTCTTTTATTGTATTCTATTGTATTGAGAGTAATTTCAATTACTTGAAAGTAAAAAAAACTAATAAGATTATTTTAATTATTCTTTTTGTTATTATTAAACATCCTGTTGTCCCTTGTTTTGCAGTGGTTGACCTGTGTATGCTCAAGAGAAAATAATTACTAGTAGGTTTGTAAAAAATCAATGTTATTTTTCAGACTTTACTTCAAATAAAAATTTAAACTATTAAAACAATATTTAAAATTAATATTATTGTTTGAATTGATTATTTGTTCTTTGAACATTTGCGTAATATTTTAACTAAAGATCGAAGCACAAAACAGATGTGCGTAGGGATACTAAAAAAGCGTATTCTGTCGCCGACTTTGAGTCGCCAGTGGAAAGCTATAATATTATGCTATAGTGTTTTGTGCGGTTAGTAAACATTTGTGACAATTGAATGGGAAAATGTCGGTAGTTGGCTATTTTTACTAAACGGTAGCACACTATTGTTATCAAAGAGTGATATTAGGTAAGTTGCGCTACCTTTTATAAAGCGATATTTGTATTAAATGATAGCAGACACACAGCCGCCAGTATCTCTGATCAAAGATGCTATGCCTGAAAAACGACAATCCACCCTTAATTTTGGAAATTAAATAACTATTATACGCTCCCTTAGTTGTATCGTATTTTAGAAGATAAATTTTACCTAATAAGGCACTTGGGACTTATGTGACATCTTACTAAATGAAATTACAGGTTCATGAAATAAAATCTAAAAAATGAATCATTCTTTTCTGGGAAATTATGCAATGGAGTGGGCTTGGAAAAACTTTTTTAGCTGTAGCGTTTTATTGTCCTTAACATTATGTTTATGATATGTGGTTGGGTTAAAAGTTTTTTAAATTTTATTCTATATCTTTTTGGCGCATTCGATTGCTTCGTTTTAGTTTATGTATTGTCATATTGACAGACCTGTTGACTTATAATAATTGGTAATTCCCATCTATATAAACGTATTATTTGAATAGGACTCATCATTATAGGTAGAGGCACTACCTACAATGGAGCTTTAATATAGGCCTATTCGAGGAAAGATTGTAGATTGTATATTGTATATATGAAATAAAAAAAAACTTGTGGTCATAAATAAGGATGGAACTATTGAATCCTTAAGGATGGATTGCCTACTCTAGATAATTATGATTTGATATTTGAAAAATTCCACTTCTTACAATATTGGTGTTTTCTACAACCTGTAATCAGTGTTTTGGTATGTTTTTTTACGTCGCTAACAATACAGGAGTTAAGGTGTCGAAGGCACAATTTGCTCTCATGTTTACATCTAATGCCGGGATCATGATCAACTTAATGTTAACTTAACGTAACATTCACTTAAAGTTAACTTCCCTTAGGAAAACAGATGTGTGATCACGATTCACGTAACTTAACCTAACAACTCGAGCCAAACATCTGCATTCTCGAGTATGATCTGTGATTTGTACTATTTATAAAGTGATGATCTGTGAATGTTTACACTTTTCAATCGATGTAATAAATATCTGTTACTAAACTTTTTTGATAAATTTATCTTTCCTATTTTAGTTTAATTATTTTGTCTCAATGTCTGATCACTAGAACTTAAGCTAAAGAGTAGACCTTGTTCTTAAAACCAACAAATGAATTACTAAATAGTCCTGTTGACGTCACTCACATAATGATTGGCTGGTTAGATCAGATACCCTTCAAGTAGCATTCACTTAAAGTATAATACCTCCCAGCAGGGCTATCATGACCATTTGACGCAAAGTTAGTTGCTACCGCTAGTTAACTTCACTTTCAAGGAAAAGATAGCGTTTGGGTTATTATGACCACCACACTTTGTATCGTCGGCTAGTTTTCGCTTCAACTTTGCTTCTAGGGTCAACGCACAGAATAAAATCAGTTTGCATCAACAGTTGGCAACACTTTTCCAAATAGTATTACCTTTTAAGAAGGAAGAGGCTAGAAATTAGGTAAATTTATTTCAATAATGCTGGTATTCATGACAATATTATTCATTATTTTTTTTCCCCAAAAAACTGATCACAAGTCACATTATTTGCAAGAAAGATTTAAGCTACAAAAAGCTACCTACAGCTTAATTTAATAAAGTGCTTGCATCATTTTGTTTGCCTACGGTTTGAAATAGAACATTAATGTGGATAGTAATTGCTACTGTATGTGTGATTCAGTTTAAATAGGGTTACGTTATTAAAGTTTTGTTGAAGCATCTTAAAAAGATTAGTCCTACCTTTTTATTGTCTTGTCAACTAGTCTGTCCACATGTTTTACACTAATAGGGTATAGGTGATAAAGGTTGAGTTATAGAATAAAAGTATTCAGATTTGTATAGAGAGAGAGTGGGAAACCCTTTAGAAAAATAAAATCACTCACCACACCCAGCTAGGATTCAAATCCCAACCTCCCCACCATTAGGAAATTAACTCAAAGAGACCAGCGTCTTGGTCAATGTTGCCCCATGAGGTGGGTCAACAGACTACTAATATCCCAAATATGTATAAGCCTAACTAACATCCACCTACTATAAATATAAAACCTATGAACAATTAATCTCAGTATTGGAATGTCCTAACTTTTCGTATGTTGATGGTGAATAATAATTAATTTTAATAGTGTTATATTTCAAAGAAAATATTCTTTTAACATTCAGTGTAAGCGTACTATCCCCACTCTTGGCCTACATTACAGTATATGCCTATTTAAAGTTGGATTATGTAGGGGGAAAAAAAGTTTTGAGATTGTTATATTGGGCTAATGAGATGGCAAGTTTAAATCAGGTAACACAAAACACCTAATAAATTACAAAACCTAGCAAACATAACCTCGTAATGCAAACCAAAGGACAAGTGAAATGTCTGCGCAACTTAGCGTCTCACTGCTAGGAAAATATTTTCTTTCGCAAAGTGGTCGGCCTTAATAACTTTTGACGCAAAGTCTAGCTTCTCTCCGCTAACGGTCGCAAATTTGTTGTGCATTGTGATCATAATAGCCCTGCAGGACATCTCTTACGTTAAGTTAACTGCATCGTGATCACTTTCATTTAAACACATGAGATCCTTTATGTTAAGCTATGTTAAGTTAACTTTAAGTTAAATTTAAGTTGACATTAAGTTGATCGTGATCCAGGCATAACTGATGGTAGGTAGCTGTTTGTTGGTGAACCTCACTTAGAATGGTGGTTAATGTCCTCATTGTTGTGAAACTGACAGCGAGGAGTCTGATCTTGGGCCCTCAATATCTTGATTGTGGCCACTAAAGACTTGAGAAGTTAATCATTCTCTTAGGTGTCGAAAATATGTTAATTCTGTTCCTTGATAGCGAACCCCACAGCCAAGTTCAGGGTACTTACTGTAGAACACTATGCGCAAGGCTGTACGAGGTTGAGTGCTAGTAGAAACAGACGGTGGTGGAGCGCTAGTATGACCATGTAAGAACCAGAGGAGGTGGAGCGCTAGTATGACCATGTAAGAACCAGAGGTGGAGCACTAGTATGACCATGTAAGAACCAGAGGAGGTGGAGCGCTAGTATGACCATGTAAGAACCAGAGGAGGTGGAGCACTAGTATGACCATGTAGGAACTAGAGGAGGTGGAGCGCTAGTATGACCATGTAAGAACCAGAGGAGGTGGAGCGCTAGTATGACCATGTAGGAACCAGAGGAGGTGGAGCGCTAGTATGACCATGTAAGAACCAGAGGAGGTGGAGCGCTAGTATGACCATGTAAGAACCAGAGGAGGTGGAGCGCTAGTATGACCATGTAAGAACCAGAGGAGGTGGAGCGCTAGTATGACCATGTAAGAACCAGAGGAGGTGGAGCGCTAGTATGACCATGTAAGAACCAGAGGAGGTGGAGCGCTAGTATGACCATGTAAGAACCAGAGGAGGTGGAGCGCTAGTATGACCATGTAAGAACCAGAGGAGGTGGAGCGCTAGTATGACCATGTAAGAACCAGAGGAGGTGGAGCGCTAGTATGACCATGTAAGAACCAGAGGAGGTGGAGCGCTAGTATGACCATGTAAGAACCAGAGGAGGTGGAGCGCTAGTATGACCATGTAAGAACCAGAGGAGGTGGAGCGCTAGTATGACCATGTAAGAACCAGAGGAGGTGGAGCGCTAGTATGACCATGTAAGAACCAGAGGAGGTGGAGCGCTAGTATGACCATGTAAGAACCAGAGGAGGTGGAGCGCTAGTATGACCATGTAAGAACCAGAGGAGGTGGAGCGCTAGTATGACCATGTAAGAACCAGAGGAGGTGGAGCGCTAGTATGACCATGTAAGAACCAGAGGAGGTGGAGCGCTAGTATGACCATGTAAGAACCAGAGGAGGTGGAGCGCTAGTATGACCATGTAAGAACCAGAGGAGGTGGAGCGCTAGTATGACCATGTAAGAACCAGAGGAGGTGGAGCGCTAGTATGACCATGTAAGAACCAGAGGAGGTGGAGCGCTAGTATGACCATGTAAGAACCAGAGGAGGTGGAGCGCTAGTATGACCATGTAAGAACCAGAGGAGGTGGAGCGCTAGTATGACCATGTAAGAACCAGAGGAGGTGGAGCGCTAGTATGACCATGTAAGAACCAGAGGAGGTGGAGCGCTAGTATGACCATGTAAGAACCAGAGGAGGTGGAGCGCTAGTATGACCATGTAAGAACCAGAGGAGGTGGAGCGCTAGTATGACCATGTAAGAACCAGAGGAGGTGGAGCGCTAGTATGACCATGTAAGAACCAGAGGAGGTGGAGCGCTAGTATGACCATGTAAGAACCAGAGGAGGTGGAGCGCTAGTATGACCATGTAAGAACCAGAGGAGGTGGAGCGCTAGTATGACCATGTAAGAACCAGAGGAGGTGGAGCGCTAGTATGACCATGTAAGAACCAGAGGAGGTGGAGCGCTAGTATGACCATGTAAGAACCAGAGGAGGTGGAGCGCTAGTATGACCATGTAAGAACCAGAGGAGGTGGAGCGCTAGTATGACCATGTAAGAACCAGAGGAGGTGGAGCGCTAGTATGACCATGTAAGAACCAGAGGAGGTGGAGCGCTAGTATGACCATGTAAGAACCAGAGGAGGTGGAGCGCTAGTATGACCATGTAAGAACCAGAGGAGGTGGAGCGCTAGTATGACCATGTAAGAACCAGAGGAGGTGGAGCGCTAGTATGACCATGTAAGAACCAGAGGAGGTGGAGCGCTAGTATGACCATGTAAGAACCAGAGGAGGTGGAGCGCTAGTATGACCATGTAAGAACCAGAGGAGGTGGAGCGCTAGTATGACCATGTAAGAACCAGAGGAGGTGGAGCGCTAGTATGACCATGTAAGAACCAGAGGAGGTGGAGCGCTAGTATGACCATGTAAGAACCAGAGGAGGTGGAGCGCTAGTATGACCATGTAAGAACCAGAGGAGGTGGAGCGCTAGTATGACCATGTAAGAACCAGAGGAGGTGGAGCGCTAGTATGACCATGTAAGAACCAGAGGAGGTGGAGCGCTAGTATGACCATGTAAGAACCAGAGGAGGTGGAGCGCTAGTATGACCATGTAGGAACCAGAGGAGGTGGAGCGCTAGTATGACCATGTAGGAACCAGAGGACGTGGATGCTTCCTTGCATGCTCTTGGTGTGGTGTTTGGCAGGAAATTGTTATATTATAATTTTCTTCTTTTTGACCACAAAATCTTTGTTTGCTGCACATCTTAAACTTGACCTAAATCACCATAGCTAACGACAAGGCAGAAGCGTTTCACTTGGTTTTGGTATCAGTCCACACAAAACTATCAACATTAGGGTCCCCCTGCAGACCATTTTTGATAGGAAGAACTTTATCTGAAGACTTAAAACATTTCATAACAATAATAGATCTACTTTCACATATTTATGTAAAGTTATGTGAGCTTCAGCTGTCACTTTTGATAGATAATAACAACTAAATGCCTTTAAACTAATATATAGTCGGATATGGTCAATTTTAGCTGTAAATAAATGTGTTGGTATCATATAAAAGTCCCTTCTTGTTAAAATTGGACTGTATAATTAACTACCATTTATGCTGTGAGTTGAACACAAATAAAATCTACCACATCAAATGATATAATTTAATTAGGTACGATAATTGGTAGTCATTTAGTTCCCCTGATTATTTTATTATATTAGGTACCAGTACCGAATCTTGGTTTGTTATGCCAAACATCTCTAGTACACGGGGAACAAGCCACAGTTACTCACTCGATGTTGATTGCTTGGAAACCAACTAGTTCGTTTTCAACCATGCATCTGTTAAAATATCTGTTTGGATTAAGCCCTTCACTTCGTGAAGGATAGTTAATCTTCATAACCTTGGCATTAAAGTAAGCGTGGACCTTAAGAACTTAGCATGTTGATTAGAACTTGAAATGTCAGTTCCTTGTGATATCATCTTTCTGGATAAAAATGTCCGAGTTAGATTTATAAATGTAACATAATGTTTAACATAACTAATAAATATTACCCGCCTCGGTGGCGTAGTTGGCTAGCGCGCTTGTCGTGTTGAGCTCTACTGCTGAGGACGGGGAGATCGATGTTCGAATCTCGGTCGGGTAAACTGGGGGTAGTTTTTCCTAAATGGTTTTCCACTCTCCCTCCACGCAAATGCGGGTTCACTTCCTCTAATTCAACCTTCCCAATTCCTAATCCATTAGATTAATTAGTACTTAAAGAGTATAACCCGAACGGGTAGTAAGACACGATACTAAATATATTATTGTAATTTTTAATCCTAAAATTGGTTTGGACAGTAATATCATACATGTAGTAAATAATCACGTGGGACAAAATGCATGAAAGAGATAATCAATATAGAACTAAAATCAACAACCACAACTAAGAATGTGCGTGGCTTCCGTTGAGACATTCCATGTCTAAAGGAGTGAAGTGGGCTTGGCTTGCATCAGATGCAGTGTCTGCCAGGGGCGGGCAGGCCCATATCTGGAGTGGAAGGACCACTTAAGGAAGGTTGATAGTGTGGAAGAACGGCCTCTTCTGTTTGTCGGCTGTGGGAAGGAAAAACAACGGCCACTTTCACTCTCACTGACGGAACCAAACAAATTAGTACAATTAGAAGTGATTTTTTAAGTTACATGCCACGCCACACACAAACTGCGGTGTTCAACTAAACTAAGGGTGCAGGCCAAGTAGGGTGAATTATAAAGGATTTATCAGGAGATTTGAATATGATAAGGGGAAAAAAATCAATAAATAAAAAAATATGTTCAGTTAGTCAGGATTGAACCTGAGACCTCAAAATTGGTAATGCCACCGGCCCTGGCTTATAATCTAGATGTCACAGGTTCAATTCCCGGTGGTACCTCAGGTATTTTTCTCTAAAAGGGAATTGTTCCATCAACAGTCACCATGGTCTGGTTGTGATTAGGCATAAGTTAGGTTTAAGGTATCTCCAGGGCCCCGGTTCCACATATTCCTAATCACCGTCATCGTATTGTGTCCTCTCGTTGCGGGTATGACGTGTGAACAACCGCCAAGGTATACCCTTCTCAACGCTTTGTTCCCGCAGAGCAACCGAACTAGATACTGCTCTCTCAAGGTCAAATATGTAATGGAATTCAAGTTGGGACTTTGAGAAATATACCATAGTTTCTGTACAACTAGAAAAACTTGAGTTTTGTTCACGTTTCCGGGACATTTGTCACAATTTATTTAGGTTTGGGTGACCTGGCGGTCTAGGGGTAAGGTGTCGGACCTCTGTGTTGGGGGTCCGGGGTTCAATCCTCGGTCCCGGCACAGATTTATCTGATTACCAAACCCTTCCTTCACCTCTGACAAGACATCTTGTGAATGTGGGGAATGCCAGGCCTCCACCGTGGTTCGGATCCCACGTTAAACTGTAGGTCCTCCATTTCATCTCACAATCACCCTACCATTACACATTAGCGTAAGTGCGTATAACCCGAACGGGTAGTAAGACGCGGTGCTAATAATAATAATAATATTTAGGTTTGCTTGGTTGTGGTAGTGAAAGTCTATAAAATGGTAGGAGCATTTGTGTGGTAAGTCAGATCGTGAGCATACTACATAGTTAAATGGGAGTGTCTCCATATCAACTGGCTGATAGATTATTGTTTTCCTTTGGTGTTCCATGTTCATATTTGTGAGCTTGTTTGGTCTTGGTTCAAACCCAGGTGGGGTCGGTCGACAGATTTTTCACGAGCAATATAACTTCCTTCAGAGGGAAATTAAAGCCGTCGATCCCGTGTTGATTGTGGCTTTTAAAATAACTCTGGAAGTTAAGTGAAAATACCTTTCCCGGAAAAACTGATAGGCTCTTTGACTCTCGCTCAGAGAAATTCTCATGTGCTGATATAATGGGTCGGTTCAGAAAGTGCACGTTAAATACCTCAAATAAATAAAATAATATTTGATTACATGTCCCAGGTAATGGTTTATAGTGGAGCCCAGTGTAAGCTTAGACTTTTTTGGAAATCTGTACACATTTTAAGACATTTTGTTTTAAAGACCACAATCACTTTTTTACATCAACGGAAACCCTGTCTTTATAGCATGCGTAGACATACATTCACCTATTAACTCAACGTAAATTATATATATAGCTTGCGGTTTCTCTATTGAACATTCGTGAACTTTGACATAATCCTCTAAGTAAGTTCTTTTATTTAAAAAATATATGACCTAAATCGGCTTAGTAGAAAATTCGAGAAATTGTTGTTTTCTGTAAATGTGGCTTCTCTTTAGAATACTTACCCACCTCGGTGGCGTAGTTGGATAAAGCGCTTGTCGTGTTGAGCTCGACGAGGCGAGGTTTGAATCTCGGTCGGGTGAACTGGGGGTGGTTTTTCCTAAATGGTTTTCCACTCTCCCTCCACGCAAATGCGGGTTCACTTCCTCTAATTCAACCTTCCCAATTCCTAATCCATTAGAGTAATTAGTACTTAAAGCGTATAACCCGAACGGGTAGTAAGACGCGGTGCTAAATATTATTACTATTATTATTATTATTTAGAATACTTTTGATATTTGAAATTGTTGGGTAGATGATGAAAACTGGAATCATTATTGAAAGGAATCGATGCATGTTTTAAAATGTAGTCGTGAAACACAACAAGGAGTTAATACTTAATATTAATATACATTTAAAAAAACACTTAACTCTCTTGTCAATCTAAATCTAGTATTTTATTGATTTATAGAGATTATGGCAAGACTGTCAAATCAAATACTCAAGTACAAATGATACACTTATGTTTTGGTACAGTTGGCACCACTGTAAAGTGGATTTGATGGATCTCTTAAGAGACCCAGTTTGTGTTTTCCTAGTGGTGGCATCATGGATGCAGACGAGGAGCAGTCGTCGAGTTCGGGAGGCCCCATCTCGTCACTCAACTCCTTGTTCTCGTTCACAAGTCCCGCCGTCAAGAAGCTGCTGGGTTGGAAACAGGGGGACGAGGAGGAGAAATGGGCGGAGAAGGCTGTGGACTCGCTCGTCAAGAAGCTCAAGAAGAAGAAAGGGGCCATCGAGGAGCTGGAGCGGGCTCTGAGCTCCCCGGGACAAGCCTCGGAATGCGTCACAATACCGCGCAGTCTCGACGGCAGGTTGCAGGTAACAACATACTTTCCTCTGTACGGTGGAATTATGATTTTAAAAAGATTTGAGATTATTATTAAATTAAACGTGTGGTGGGCACAAAGTCTTATGTTGTCAGTCTCACATTAGGCTTGATTGCCGGTGACAAAAAAGATCCAGGTTCAAATTTTGGCCAGAGGCACGCATCTGTTCTCTCCGCTAATGCGGATGCATTTCCTTCAACCCGCCTTCCTCATTCATGTGGCTTAATTAAACTAATACCTACTTTGGTGACCACACGGTTTAAGGCTTCACTCCCTCAATAGACTGGACTGCCAATGACGAGAAGATAGAGGTTCGAATCTTGGTCGGGTGTAATGAGGGTGTTTTTTTCTAAATGGTTTTCCACTTTCTCTCCATGAAAATGTGGGTAAAATACTTCTAAATTCAACTCATCTCATCCCTAATCCATTAGCATAATTATTACATACGCATATAACCTAAACAGGTTGTAAGTTAGATAAAATAAAATACTCTCATTTGTTTGAATGTTGACATAGCTACCTGAGCGGTCACTTGCGTGTTTCAGGTGTCTCACAGAAAAGGACTCCCTCACGTGATCTATTGCCGAGTTTGGCGGTGGCCTGACCTGCAATCACACCACGAGCTCAAGCCCATGGACAACTGTCGGTTCCCGTTCTCCGCCAAACAGAAGGACGTGTGCATCAACCCGTACCACTACAAGCGTGTTGAGAGCCCTGGTGTGTGTGCGTACTTGTCTGACCTCCTTTCATAGGTCTCTCGTAGGATCCTCGATCGCTGCCTGCACTTCTTGTTCAAACTTACGTGTGAAACTTCAAAGTTTTGAATCCGAATCTTCAGCTTGTTAGGAGTCTTAATCGATTTGAAATTCCAAATCTATATGTTTTGAAATATTACTACCAGATTTTGAAATCTAAAATCCAAATAGAGTTCATATTCAGATTAGGTGAAATTTAATTCAAAATTTGAATCCAAATTCAAAACATTTGGATAATTTAAATTTTTAAATAAGTCAATTTAGATACATTAGCATTTAAACTTGGAAATATAATATTTTTAATCTAATCATCATTTGAACACACTTTGCTAAAAAAAAATTACTTGACTCATTTATAAAATATTCGATTTGAAATAGTTTAGTTAAAAAAATACTCAAAATGTTTTCACCATGAAATATTCAACTTAGATTTGTTTTGAATTATTTTCATTTTAAAATCCTCTATCCGGTTTTGATTCAAAGTTGAAAATCACACATGTAGCTTGTATTTTAAAATCAACTTGTTTCCCTGGTCTACAAGACCCATCTTGTGTACTTAGGTCGCTCACGGCAAATCACACATCTGTTGTTGCAGTCCTACCACCGGTATTGGTCCCGCGGCACAGCGAGTTTGCGCCGGGCCACTCTCTGTTGCCCTTCCAGCAGATCCCGGAGCCCGCTATGCCCCACAACGTGTCCTACTCCTCCGGAGGGTTCACTAACAACAGTCAGGGGCATTCTCACCTCAGTGGAGGCCCCAACTCTCCCATGAGCAGCGTACCGAGTCCGGGCAGCCAGCACTCCGGCCCCCAGAGCCCGTACGGCAGCAACGGCCTGCCAGGTGAACTTTACTCTAGTTGTGGACATCTGTCAACTGTCATTATGAGTCAAGACTGTCAAAATATTAGGGCTAGGCTGATCCGATCATCAGACGGCACAATTGGCCGAGCCGGTGGTTGGTCATTGGTTCACTGATCATTCAAAACCTATAAATATATTTTAAATTATGAAGTATTAAAACTAAAAATTAATTTGGAAACGTTAATTTAATTTTATCGAGTTACATGCATTGAATCATGTTTTATCTTTTCAAAATGTTTTAAGTGTCAAAATGGCGACAAATTATACACATATCATTCCAATAGACTTAAAAAATGTTTGGGCTGAATAAAGCAAATATAACTTGACGGGTTTCATTAAACTCGTTTCCAATATTCCTAGTCGGAGCTATTTGGCTCAAGGTTGTTTGTTTCTGATAGAAACCCCCCCGCCGGCGTATAGCCCCCCTGAGGACAGGGACAGCCAGCAAGGTCAGAACTCAGGACTGTCGGATCCAGCGGCCATGGACACCAGCAGTATCATCTCGTCAGAGGTGGCGCCTGTCTCCTACCAGGTAACCTTTCTCGCTTTATCTCCGCTGGATTCCTAAAAGCCTCCGTGGAGTCTGACACGTTTTCTTGTTAAGTATCATTTTGAAAATATTAAGTTCACTAGTTGAGAACTGACCTAGTGCAAGACTTGTTCATGGTACACCAGCCGAGAACTGTCTTAAAGCAAGACTTGTTCATGGTCCACCAGCTGAGAACTGTCTTAAAGCAAGACTTGTTCATGGTCCACCAGCCGAGAACTGTCTTAAATCAAAGCTTGTTCATGGTCCACCAGCTGAGAACTACACTCATGCATTACTTCGTCCACCAGTTGAGAACTGTTTTAAAGCAAGGCTTGTTCTTGGACCACCAGTTGAGAACTACACTCGTGCACTACTTCGTCCACCAGCCGAGAACTGTCTTAAAGCAAGGCTTGTTCATGGTCCACCAGCTGAGAACTGTCTTAAAGCAAGGCTTGTTCATGGTACCACCAGCTGAGAACTGTCTTAAATCAAGGCTTGTTCATGGTCCACCAGCTGAGAACTGTCTTAAAGCAAGACTTGTTCATGGTCCACCAGCTGAGAACTGTCTTAAATCAAGGCTTGTTCATGGTCCACCAGCTGAGAACTGTCTTAAAGCAAGGCTTGTTCATGGTCCACCAGCCGAGAACTGTCTTAAAGCAAGGCTTGTTCATGGTCCACCAGCTGAGAACTGTCTTAAAGCAAGGCTTGTTCATGGTCCACCAGCTGAGAACTGTCTTAAAGCAAGACTTGTTCATGGTCCACTAGCCGAGAACTGTCTTAAAGCAAGGCTTGTTCATGGTCCACCCACTGAGAACTACACTCATGCATTACTTGGTCCACTAGCCGATAACTGTCTTAAAGCAAGGCTTGTTCATGGTCCACCAGCTGATAACTGTCTTAAAGCAAGGCTTGTTCATGGTCCACCAGCCGAGAACTGTCTTAAAGCAAGGCTTGTTCATGGTCTACCAGCTGAGAACTACACTCATGCATTACTTGGTCCACCAGCCGAGAACTGTCTTAAAGCAAGGCTGGTTTTGTTCTCCACAGGAACCGGTGTACTGGGCAGACATAGCCTACTACGAGCTCAACTGTCGTGTTGGAGAGGTATTCCACTGTCAGACCAACGTCATCGTCATTGACGGCTTCACAAACCCGTGTAACAACTCTGACAGGTTCTGTCTAGGCCAGCTCTCCAACGTCAACAGAAACTCCACCATAGAGAACACTCGAAGACACATAGGAAAAGGTAAGAGCTAACATTGGTTGAAAGTCACTTGTGTCATCATCATCTGTTTACAGCCTGTGGCTATCTTCCTCTCTCCCTCCACCATTCTTCCTCTTTAATTGCTGCCATCCTTACCTCCCATGCACAATTTCTGTAAGCTGCTCTTCCCTCTTAACCTATCATGGCAACAAGAGATATAATAAAACAATAATTTAAAAAGTATGATAATGAATAGTTGTTTTGTTATAACTTAGAGAAAGAGCGGTACAAAATATTAATTTCAAAATAATACATTTTATTATTTAGTAACCACATGCACATTAACACAAACCAACACCGGTTTTTATGACATCATCACTGATCTTTTATCTGGTTCGTCATCTTTATTTGTGAAGAGAACACAGGCTTTTATAAGCTCTCGTTTGAAAAGCATTTTCTAAGTGAACCACAGACGCCGCTTCCACAAAAAAAACACATCAAAACGGTTATTTTGATGTATTACAGTGCAGTAAACAGTCTTAAAAGAAAGAATAGTTAGAAACAAATGGTTGTGAATGTTTTGGCCGCCAAAAGTGACAACAAAACAACAGACGGGGTACACAGATCATGTGGTCTGGCAAATGGATACACGATAGTATATCTGGTCACATTCGCGAGCTGTCAATCACCACCTCTCCTATGGCTACCAACCATGGAACTAAGATCTGATTCCTAAATATGTTCCTATATTTTGTTTCCAATTAATTATATAGCTCTTTTTTTAATTGGACACAATTTCATATGGTTTATAAACATCTAGCCTCACATTTAAAATATCTTATTCATATACCATGATGTAATGCATTTGATAGAGAAAAAAACACATGAAAGTAGTAAAAAAAAAATATATGAATATCATTTGAACTTGAAATGAAAACTCCCTCCTTGCACAACCCTGCTGTTTCTCACTCCTAATCTTAACAATATTTTGTCTTAGTGCTCCATTCCAAGTATCCTTTCAGAGTACTAAGTGAAGTGTGTGTGTGTGCGCACAGGGGTACAGCTGTTTTATATTGGTGGAGAGGTGTACGCGCAGAACAAGTCTGACAGCGCTATCTTTGTCCAGTCGCGCAACTGCAACCACCACCACGGGTTTCACCCCAGTACAGTTTGCAAGATACCCCCGGGCTGCTCGCTCAAAATATTCAACAATCAGGAGTTTGCACAACTGCTATCGCAGAGTGTCAACCACGGCTTTGAAGCTGTGTACGAGCTCACCAAGATGTGCACCATCAGGTAATCTGTATGTTTGACTCACCTGAGACTCTGGTTTTAGGTCCTGATTAATTTTAAGATGGGCTTTGTTTGGAATCGTTTCTCAACGTTGGAATCTTCTGAAGCTTCGGAAATGTGAATCTGAATCTTGCCGGGTCTTTTACTTAGACCCATCTCTAGTGAGAAGATCTCCTGTTGAGTACACGTTGGTTTGTTTTGTCAGGATGTCGTTTGTAAAAGGATGGGGGGCGGAATACCACAGACAAGACGTGACCAGCACGCCCTGCTGGGTGGAGATTCACCTCAACGGTCCATTGCAGTGGCTGGACAAGGTCCTCGTTCAGATGGGCTCCCCCATCAACGCTATTTCCTCTGTCTCTTGAGGGAACTATGGGTAAGCACAATCACAGACTAGACTGTCAATAGGACATCATCATCATCATCATAATCTAGCAATGTTCAAGCCTTCGTTAAGGTCAGCTTGGTAAATTGCCGCCATCTTCCTCTATCTTTCCACCATGATTCTTCCTTTATCTCCTCAATAGCAATCTACTCTTCCCACCATTCTCTCGACATGCCCATACAACCCCATCCTTGCTTCCTTTATTACCTCCTTCAATCCCTATACTCCTAATCTTTCTTGTACAACCTGGTTTCTTAACCTTTCTCTCTGGGTTAGACCCGGGGTGCTCCTCATAGACGCATGACAACATGTTGTCTCAATTCTTGGTCGAATATATAATTTTAAGACATTATAGATAAGACACATTTGTATTTTTAATTTACCCGCCTCGGTGGCGTAGTTGGCTAACGCGTTAGTCGTGTTGAGCTGCTCGACTGCTGAGGACGGGGAGATCGAGGTTCGAATCTCGGTCGGGTGAACTAGGGGTGGTTTTTCCTAAATGGTTTTCCACTCTCCCTCCACGCAAATGCGGGTTCACTTCCTATAATTCAACCTTCCCAATTCCTAATCCATTAGAGTAATTAGTACTTAAANTAAATGGTTTTCCACTCTCCCTCCACGCAAATGCGGGTTCACTTCCTATAATTCAACCTTCCCAATTCCTAATCCATTAGAGTAATTAGTACTTAAAAGCGTATAACCCGAACGGGTAGTAAGATGCGGTGCTAAATAAAAAAAATATTTTTAAGTTACTCTCCAACCTTGTTTAGCTAGAAGTGAAGCTCACACTCCTTCGTGTCAAAGTCACATAACGATGTACATTATTAGTGTTGTGTTGTTGGCAGAACGTTTGTGGTGTAAAGTACGAGCCATGTCGCCAACTGTGGGACCTAGAGATCACTCGACCAATCGTGCTCGCCATTCCAAGTGTTCGTATCGAGTCTGTTTCGCCGACTACCATGACAGCGTATCAAGCATTCATAGGAACAAAACATTGAAATGTACCGAATTGTACATTTTTTTAACAAGTTGTATTTTTCTGCGAATCAGGATTTTACAATTCACATCATAGTACAGATATTATTATTGTCAAATTATTTCGTATCGAATCTGACCCGAAAATAAGCCGCACCCTTAAAATGCAATCACTTTAACCGTAGGAGGAGAATTTTTTTTTCTCTGAAAATGAATCCACTTTGAAAATAAACAAACCCTATTTATTTATAGCTTCCCTAATGCTTATAGCGTTTGCAATCTTATTAGTTACTTTACATCCATTAGCGTTCCCAGCCTGTGGTCAGTTCTTTATTCAAGTCATATTTCCCACTACCAGCTGGCTAGGCCTGTTATAGCTTCATATGCCATATAACGTAACTTAAGACTAGGATATATTTGGAGGAAGGTTTAGGAAAGGTGGATAGAAACATATAAAAGGGGGACCAACACAATATGGCCTTTACAATGAAAAGAAGAACACACTTTACACTGCTGCCAATGGACAGAGAGGTAATGGTTGCCTCTTAAAGAAAATCGATCGTCACCGCCCAATCCCCCGACCCGGGTTTCATTCTATCGGAACTCATCAGGGAGGAGTGTGAAACGCGCAACGCAAATTCCTAAATGAGGAAAACAAAAAAAATCACAAAAGGGGAGAAAAAGTAAAAAGGTAAAGAATGATAGAACACATAGATAGGAACATGAAAAAGGTATAACATAAAGGACAAACGCAGGAAAAGGACTAAGATAGACATGACATCCAGTCCCCAGCCATTAATTCGTCACTCTGAAAGGGTATAAACCCACATTTCACCAATGATACATTTTTCGGCCGTGCTGGGAATTGAACCCGGGACCCTTAGCTCAGTAGATAGACATTAGACACCCTACCGACTGAGCTAAGTTGTTTGGATTATATATCTCATTACTCGGATTTAAAAAAATTCTGTTGTATATCTGTCCTAATTATTAGCAGTGAGAGGCTTTTTTCCCTTTTACAATCAGCAATCCAGAAGATTGCAAACTTGGTAAACAAACTAAATTCTTGTCACAAGAGAGACCAACAGACTATAAAAATGTCTCTAAAACATTTAGTTTGCAATAACATCTTGACTCAACGATATATTCTACTATTAGGGTGTCAAGTCATCTATTTTTAATTAACCTTGTCTAAGTTGGACGTTAGACTAGACAGAGAACCATCTGTTGCAGCAATTAAAAACTATTTAACTAGCAATATGTTTAACTACATTCGGTCATCAAAGGGATATGTTACATAATATTATCTATGAGGGGTGTGGTGATTGTTTCTTCAATACAAAGTGACCCCAAATCAAATATTTCTAGTTGAAATATCTCCTATGATTTATCCTGGGTGATAAAGTTAGACAGAAAACAAATGAATACTAAGGCATCACTAACATGTCACGCTGGCCTGCTGAAGATAGGGTGGTTTTTACTAACTGGTTTCCCACTCTCCTTCCACGCAAATGTGGGTAGATTACCTTTAAAACGCTTCCTTCCTCATCCCCAGCCGATTAGAGTGACTCTCATACATGCGTATATTTTTTTGGAAGTTTTGAAGCTTCAAATACCCATAATAGGAATGTGTTAAAGGGCATTTTTTTAATTTGAAGCGAGTTTGAATCGAATAATAGGAAACATTCTTTAAGTTGGATCGAAGATCTAATATAAAAGAAATTAATATTAATATTTCAAAAAAAAAATATTTTGCATAGCTATATAATTTCAGGAATAATTTATTTATACACTAAAATCACTTGGAAAGTGTTTTATTGCACAACTGCTTGTAGTATTTAGTTTTTAATATGATAAAGCTAATCATAACTTAAAATTCAATTCAGTTTTTTTCCCATTTGAATTTTGATTTATAATCTATATAACAGCTTAGAATGGAAATAACTGATCATAAATGAAGTATTTTAGCTTTCAATATTTTTACTGTCAAAGCAGGATTTTTTTTTTTTAAACTAAGTCAAAACTGACATTTGTTTCGAAGCCAAGTCATTGCCCACTTCACACTCCTGCCTGATGAGTTCTGATAGAACAAAACCTAGGATACATTCTACTTAATGTTCTTTATTTAATACATTTGATATAATCAGAACTTTATTGAAGCTACTTTGACTAAATGTTTAACTTCAATCACAATATTTCCTATCATCTACATCATCTGTCTCCAGGCTGTGATTGAGTCATTTTAGTTAAATGCCTCCATCGTCCTCCATTCTTCTCCTCTCTGTTGCACACACCCCCATCTCTTTCTTGGCCTCCCTTGCAGTCTCTCCTGCTCTATCATCATCTCATGTCCATACTATCTCAGTGCTATTTTCTCTACTATCCCATGTACTCCCTGTACCCCCCACTTTTCTCGGATAACTTGATTCCTTATCTTGTTTGTCAACAACTTTTCCAATCCGGCATTTTACTTAATTTCTCAAAGTACTTTGGTTTGGTTCGGCCAACGGCTTACAAAGCTTGTTGTGGCCTACACCTAGGTAGTGTGGCTGCCTCTTATAGGTCCTCGGGTAGATCTTCTTATCTCGGTGGTGCTGATGATGACTTCGCTCATCGTCAGCAACCCTCTCACTCCCAGCCAACTGGCCAGACAGACCCTGTTCCAAGCTTGCTGGCCAGTCTATCAACCCTCTCACTCCCAGCCAA
>CABFVX010004761.1:0-17223 GCA_902151425.1 Timema shepardi
TAGGTTATTGCCCCTAACAGCCCTCGTCAAGGCTTTGTACAAGTTTTGGACTCTGACTCCTTTCAATACGAAGGTGATTGCTACCTTAGATAAAGGTTGCAGAGGATTAGATCTTTGTTTGCCAACTCAGGCCCACTCTTTGGAAGGGTGAGGGGTAGAGGTGGGCCCTAAACTGCCGATAGCTCTGGCAACACTGTAGATTTGACTGAGCCACCGAGACAATGTAAAACTCAATTTCTTTCTTTTGCTACCGTTAATTGGGGGCTGGCGCTGACGCGACTCTTCACTTCCAATGACCATTTACTGGGCCCTTAAGTGGCAGCATTGTCAGCCAATGTTTTGTTTATGGTTTAGTGTTTCAGTTGTGACTTTCATAGCTGCTAGACCGTCGCAGTTTTATGATTTAACTTATCATATGTTGTACAGCCAATTCCTTAATTAGGGCTTTATTAAATTTTTAAGGCTTAAATGCAGTGAATGTCGCAACATTTTATTGTTTTCTTAGCAAAAGCTCTAACCAATGAAATAAGGACATTGAAGTTAATGTTAATGTTTGACTCCTGAAATACACACTAGTTTTTCTAGCAAGTATCCATACTAGTTTGAATTGAGCCAATGTATCTTATTTCATTTTTTAATAAAATAGGATTTCATGAAATCAATTTAAATAGGCTCAAAGCAACAATGAAGGAAGAGGAGTAATAGGGCTGTGTTACATTGTTACAAATCTTATAATTTTTCATTTGATTAAGTAGACTACATTAAACCAAAAATTAGTTTTTTCTTTACCCTTTAACGTTTTCAAATATGGGATACATTTTAAAATTCATTATTTAGTGTTTGATTTGCATGAAATTTTGTATAGCCATGTTGTTTAAAAGTGCTGGTTTAGAATTTACCATAGGCCCCTAAGTAATTTAATAAAATGTCAGGGGAAGCCTCATCACCCTCATACACTAAATTACAATAGGCTTTGAATAGTTTATTCACGTACCAGTATTAATATTTTAGGACAACTTCCATGAGGTTATGAAGCAGGACATCGGTAGTCAGGTATCAAAATACTGTATAGATATAGATAAATTCAATTTTTTTATTGCTTTATTTTACAGTTGAAAATGTTTTTAAACCAACATGTCCAAATTGCTAATTTTTTGATAAAGTGACGAGCGAGTTCTACATCTCAGGGAGCTAACTAGTTAAATATTGATTCCAAGTGTGTTATAATAAAGCAGTGGTTTCAAACCTGGGGGTCACAGCGTGTTTTGGGTAGGGTCATAATATAGAGGTTTTAGCTTTATATTTACTTTTTCTAAAATTTTAATAATTATAGGAAGATGCGTAATTCTAATATAAATGTAAGTTGTTAAAGTGCTAAAATGACCTAGTTACGTCTTTGGTTCCTTTTGGTTATTTCATTCTGATAGCTTCTTGCTGACTCGTTTACTGTGGCAGCCTTGTTTTTAGCATAATATAAAATCATCCCAGGGCTTGTTGATACTCTTTTACTACATATTAGTCTGATATAATCATTATTATAAACAATTATAATAATTAAAACAAGCATTAATGGAAATGCGGGTTTAATGTCACGCTCTTTTGGTTTGTTGGTGAAGGTGAAGTAAGGATTTTAATTCTGGCCAGGGGTATTTATAATAATATCCCTCCAAGCAAATACGGGTACATTTCCTCTAATTTAGACCTATCCCACTGGTGTAGTTAACTGTAGATAATCCGGGCTGGTGTCAATATAAAGTGAAAAAACTTAAAAACTAGGATTTTAAGTTACCAAAGGGTCGCGACAATCGCAGAGATAAACGTTGGGTCATAAACTACAAAATATTGGAAACCGCTGTAATAAAGTCAGTTAAATTTTTAAATCTAATATATAAGATTTGAACGATATCGGCAAAAAAAACACTTAATAAATCGTAATTCAATTTATTTCCTTGTGCACAGAAAAATACTTGTAGCTTTAAAAGCCCAGTATGAACAAATAAAAAAATTAAAAAATACAGTTGCCTAGACTCTCGGTTCAAGGCTTGATTAACAATCCAAATCGTTCTTAACATTGCCCTTATTGTACCCTCCTTTGCCATTTGGGAATTTTCCTAATTGGGAAATGCTTAGAGAGTTGGGAAAAATACAGGTGTTCACGCCTCCCCCCCAAATATATTTCGTGCAACGCTCCTGAATTGTGGACTGCACAATATTCACAATTTACTATTCGCCATGTGTTGTGCACGAATATAAACCAAGTCTAACAGATATAACACTGATAAGACTCAAAGTTTTGTTACATTAGCGATTTCTGCTTTTTCTCTAAGTAGCGCTATCACCGGATAAACACGGTGCCTATAGTGCTACTATAAAGTAATCTCATAAATTGGTAGATGTACTAAA
This sequence comes from Timema shepardi, assembly GCA_902151425.1. Classification (NCBI taxonomy): domain Eukaryota; kingdom Metazoa; phylum Arthropoda; class Insecta; order Phasmatodea; family Timematidae; genus Timema; species Timema shepardi. Next base: position 2,404 of record CABFVX010004761.1, read on the forward strand.
GTCTTAACTTTTTATTTGAAAGGGTTTGCGGGAATATATGGACCATATAGTAGGCTGTCAAGGTAAGACATACCATTCAGGTTAAACATAGTAATGTGTGTTATGCTCTTTATGGAAACACAATTTCTGGACTAAAACTACTAGCTACCGTTTAGAATTAAATAAAACATATTATTGTGTTTAAAAGTATGTAACAGATCAAAAGAAATGCTATTTACAAAATTATTATTTCAAAATGAGAAAACCCTCTTAATAAAATATTAGTAGTTTCACGAAAAGAAATTACAAAGGCCCGAACTATTGATGTAAGGGTTTAGATTTTCAACAATATCATTATTATTTTTTGTCACAATCACAAACTTTTTGAAACCAATTCTCGATTACTCATGAATTTTTTAAATAGTACTAGAATTAACCAACATACTTGAAAAAAGGAAAACTAAAATGTGTTGTTGCACAAACCAAAAGAAAAAAATCCCTTAATATTTATTAAAAGAAGCTTTGGAGTGATCTAAAATTTCAATGTATTGCTTAGAAACTGATTTATTACTTTTAACAGAACAATCCATATTTTATTAGATAGATTCACATATAAGTGGAGTGGGTCCAAATAACCCTATGATTTATATGTGTAGAAAAGAGGAAGTAATACCTGAAAGTCTCTTTCACTCTTACGCGCTCTGGTGGTCCATGTCAGGTTGGAAATTTCGTGCATATAAAAATATATCTGCCTTGTAATTAGTATTGCACATTATAATGGGATTTAAACTATAGAATGGTGGACAGTGAGTTAGTTGTTCTTTACTATGGATGCAAGAAAGACTTAAATAGTAAGCAAAATACCGTGAAATGCGCTGTAAATTGTGAAGAATGGTTTCACATAGATTGTGTAGGTATTTATTGTGCTAAATATAAAGTGCTTAGTACTAATAGTTCAGATAAAAAGTGGTTTTGTAGCACGTGCTCTACTCGCCACATCAAGCATGCCATCAATGGTGAAAGAAAGTTAGGTCTCTAATTAGCCATGGCTCCGTCAATGGATTATATTGTATCTTGTAACAAATTACACGTAACAGGACGATAATTATGTGATGTTACGCTTACCCCCTTGGACTGTTGCTTCACCACTTCCGGTTTCATCAACTCTTACACGCACATGAGACACAGGTTTACTGCCCGACTACAACTGAAGACGACGCCTGGAAAAGGGGCGGCCACAACACGAATCACATATGTTTGTCAATTGTTTCTCCCTGCACACACCCTCACCATTACCTTCTACAGTTTTGTGTAATGGTCTCGTCCATTCTGGATCCTTTCTTTTTTTCCAGAACTCCTTTCTCTCTCTCTCCCTCTTTGTGAACACGTGACCTGATGTTTGATCCTATATAAGCCTACGTCAAACTTGGATAGATAATCTCAGCCCTTTCACAGGTGACCTAGCTTGGCATTTCTGTAAGGGTATCCTGCGTCGGGCAACACAATCATACACCTGTAGTATTCTGCAGGCTCATCTCACCGGTTTCATTTCCTCAGGTAAATAAGTTCATTCGCGAGGTTAAGAGTCATGACAATGACTCGGTACTCAAACAGAAAAATCAGCCCTTTCGCAGATGACCTAGCTTGGCGTAACTGTCAAGGTAGATATTCTGAGTCGGGCATCAGCTGAACGGCGGATAGTTAATCATTGTACCGCTGTCTTGCAGTAAGTATACGAAGCTTTCCCATTAGGCTTAAGATATTATTAAAAATTCTCTTTCGGCGTAATGTATTCACTGGTTTCAAAATTACATTTCGGGATAATAAATCTTTTGCTTTCAAAATTTCTTTTGATGAAATAAAAATTCAATTGTCAAAATTATTCGTTTGTTAATATTTAACTTTATTATGAGGATGGAGTAAAGTTCTTGTTTTGTTGGCTAGTATAAAGCCATGTTCAACCTTTGCTTTTTCTCTCAAGGTATCTTTAACTTGAGCTATTATTAGTATGGTTTCTGTGATATTACAGCGAAAATTGTCAAATATTGTAATTATATTGGTTTGGATTAATCTAAATTATGTAAAAAGTCATGGATGAAGGTAAATTTTATTTAAAGTAATATAGGTAGAGTATCCTTTATAAGATTCATCCATGAAGAAACACGCGCTTCTCAGAAACAATGTGTAAAGGATTTCACCCCTGAAATATATTTTTTATACCATCTTTCCTGTTAAAAGAACTACTGCGTCAATTCCTGTTAAAAGGAACTACTTCATAGTATTTGGCAAAATACGCCATTTCTCTATACCAATAAGAAGCTAGCCTTCACAAAACCTGTCACCAGGACTCTTTCTATTGGTTAGTTTTTACATTGTTGACCAGGGGAATAAAAATGCAAGTGGTATGTTATATATAAACCATTGTGCGTATGTTTAAGGCAGCTCCGGGATCCAAACATCTACACCGAGATCCCGCTCACACACAAGTGAGTCACAGTCTAACACATTATAAAATAAGTCACATCATCATCACAAGTGTGCAGTGATATAAAACATTTAATTGAAATATGTATAAGTAATTAACAGGTGTAATTTAAATAAACCGTGTGTGAAAAAACAACCATCAACAGTTCTCTTTCTTCAATTTTATTAATATACCGATTTAATTAGTGCTCGAACACGGAGCTATAAACAGCTGGTTAAACGGTATCTTTTCCGTACAGCGATGATAGGCGCTCGATCACGGAGCTTTAGACAACCTATACATCATCACAGCAATTATATTAGGGAATTAATCCGTAGTGTTTCAATCAACGCACAAAGAGCGGCACCATTAATCCATAGTATTACAATCGACACCCAAAGCGCGGCTCCATTTAATCAATATTTAACAGTCCAACTGGGTACAAAACGAAGTCTATTATGTTAATACCTGTTGCAGACATAAAACATTACAATACATTAGCCACAGATAGCAAGTCATTAGGGTAACATCTCTAACGCTCAACTTGGTCATGGATAGAGAGCGTAGTTCCTCACATAGCCCCAGGGCGCTATAATCACAGTATCTATTTCATCAATTGATCTCTATAATATAACTAGATGGACATACATATAAACATTTCCAAGGACAAATGCGTGACGCTCAAGTTTATCGTCTGTTACACTGTGGAGGGGCAGATTTACGGTTTCTTTCAATGTTCTTATGCGAAAACATGTCTCTGATGAATAAAAGTGTTGTTTTTTTTGAAAATAGTGAAGTATTATATCACACTTTCCTGACGAAACATTTACATTAAAGGATATACAATTCAGTTTTACAGGTAATACTGTACAAATACGAATACAATCTTTAACATATTTAAATAATTCTGTAGTTATCATCAATGTTGTTTACAGTCTGCCAAGACTACACTTATATTTAAAGTTGGTTACTAAATTTATATTGGTTTCAGAAACCATAGGCTATTGTATTGATAGCTCGATAAATATAATGAATAAGCTATCTTAAAATTTGATTACATTTGTTTGAATGGCAGACTTTGTGTAGTTGCCATACATTCAACCTATCACTTAGGTTATAGGATTGTAGAAAATATTATATTACCATTTCTTTTTTAAAATAAGTTGGCTCATATCTTGTATATTGCTTTCAGAAACCATATTATGTTGAAAGTTTGACAACTATAATGAAACAAGTTAGCTAAAAACTATATTACATTTGTTTGGATGACATACTTGGTGGTTCAAATGATAATTTAGGTTATAGGCTTATAAGAAGTACTGTATCTACTAAACCCTGAATTTAGTAATAACCCTATTTGTAAGGCATTATTTCATACCAGTATACTATATATATATATATATCTCAAACACACACACACAATATATATATTTATAGGAAGTATAAACGTCCATTTAGACGGAAGTAAAAAATTTCCTTCTGGAAGGTCATTTATCCTAACTAAACACAACTATAAGGTAAGATTCTGGTATGAAATAAATCCTTACAAGAGAGCTTCCTTCAAAAATCATTGTATATATTAGGCTACATCAACTTATTCAAAGACAAAACTAACCATTTTCGAACTTTTATATGCTCTCCAAAGCTTTTACTTCATTTAACTAATCACACATTGATGTATCTCATATTCAATCAAATTAATGAACGATGTAAAAATGCCATATTGACTTGTATGGGTGTAAGAGAGAAAGAGATATCCGAAAGTTTCTTTCTCTATTATACGATGGTAGTCAGACGACAGCTCAAATATTTCAGCCACAGATGTCCATACACTTATATTATAGAGATCAATGGGTTCATCTGCTAAACGCATAGTTCTTGGCGCAGCCATGTGAGCTGTAGCCGTCTTACATTTGGAAAGTTAGCGCTGTTTATTGAGTGGACATCGTCCATTTCAATTAAGATAGTCGCCGTTAGAGGGTAGAACTCTTTAATATCCTTGTATTATTTATAGCATTTTTTTAAAAGGTAATTGGTATTTCTTCCGTTAGACGTTTAACTATTTGATATTTATAGATAGATGACGTAATTTTGTTTCATTATTATTACCCCGAGATACAGCGACACTTTAAATCAAGGGCAAGATTGTAAATATTGGTTGTTAGGATATTAGTTTATTAAAGTTTACTTTTATTGTTTATAGTCTGGTTTCCGGAACTTATATGTTAAACCATGACATATCACTAGTCAAGCTCAGGCTTATGTATTGCAGTCATTTTGTGACGATTGTCCTCATAAGTACACTTGAAGTACTTATTGTAGTCCACTCATCGCTCGGATATGGTCTGATGGTTATATTTTTTGGGGTAGTATTAGTATTTTCTTTGAGTCACTTAGAAAGGCAGCCCTCCTTTGTAGAGTTAAATCTAGTTTGTTGTTATCTAATAAATCTTTGTATTACACTCTTTTGGTGGGATAATTTAATTAAGGTATTCAGGCTGACCATATCCTAAGTTGGGGTGACGCTCGTTCAAGCCCGTAATTAGCATAGCTCCATGGAGTTATCCTGAGTAATATAACACTATCATACTACCTTTCTCCATTAAGTTCTTGTACTTGTACATTTATATTAGTTCTGAATAAAATATATTCTCTTGTTATTTCCACACCACTTATTTCTAAAGGCAGGAGGTTACAATCTCAGTTAAAGGAACTTATGGAAGAAATAAAAAATATGCGCTAGGAAATTGAAGAACTTAGACGTACCCTGGAAGAGACCCAATAAAGAGAGGAGGTTGTAGTTAAACAATTGGAGGAACTATGCTCCATGACAAAAGACGTTGTTGAATTCAAATTTGAAAACGCCCAATTAGTAACCAAGTATGGTAAATTGAACGACAATGTGAAATATGTTTTTGAGGCCCTCAATGAGCAGGTGCAGTACAGCAAGAAATATGACTGTGAAATCCATGGCATTCCCTTGAGTGAAAATGAAAACTGCTTGGAATTAGTCCAACAAATTGGTCAGCTGGTTGGTTGTGCCCTGCTAAATTAGAACTTAGATGGTTGTCATCATCTTTGCAAGCCAAACAATACCAACTTCAAACCTGCTATTGTGACTAGATCTGTGCGCCGAGAAAAAAAAATATAATGAATTTATGAAAAAATTTAAGGACAGACATACAGTAAACAAACAGCAAACCACAACAATTCAATGATCACTGGGCTCTGGAGAAGGTGAATGAGCTCAGAAACAACACATAGAAGTAATAATAATGGATGTGAGTAGCCCTGATTTGTCACATAGCAGTAAAATCAACAACACCTTCTCACTTATAGAGTCCGTCCTAAAGAAAATGCTGCCTGCAATTGGTATATTGCGAAGACTATCTGGAGTTCTTCCCCCCAAATTAAAGTCGTCATTTATCATGCTCTAATAAATAGTCACTTTCAATACCTCAGCCATATATGGCGTATTGCGGCTGCCAGTACTCTCAATCCACAAGATGCACAAAACAAAGTTATAAAGAACATATAATGATCTACCAAACTTATTCACGAGTGAAAACCTATACACAGAAAATGGCATATTACCAATATAAGGTCTTCACAAACAATAACATCACCCAACACAGTTGCCACACAAGACATGCTGGTGATTTACACCTGAATTCAATTAGAACAGAGTACAAAAATAACACGATCTCATTTCATGGCTACCATATGTACAAGAACCTCCCAAAACCACTCAAAAACTCACATGCTTTTAAAAATAAACTTAAATCCTTTTAATTAAATCAATAGCTACATGGGACTCTCTTGTCTCCAATTAATATTTTCTATACTTACTATAAATAACATTAATATCAGATTATCAATAATATATTTTCAAGAACAAAATATCAAAATAAATTGACTCAATATATATCAAAATCAACTTTGTTTTCTAAAATTATGTATACATACAACTTAACCCTTTTATTAAACCCAGCAATATTCCACACACAAACCAATTCTTATAAAATTGATCACTGTAACATTATTGAATTATTTAATATATTACTGTCTGTAAATATAATTAATACACATTTACTTTTTCCTTATTAGGCTCTTTACAATGAAAGTCCTAAAATACCCAACAAGCTTGTATTGTATCTATTTCAATGTGCTATCACTGTCCACCATTAAATCCAATTATTATATTAAACTTTAAGATCTCCACCTAGAGCTCTGCTCGAGAAGATCAGATAATTTGATTGGTAACTTATGAATAATTATTTTGTAATATTGATATTAACAATGTAAATTGTAAAATATTATATTTTAAACTTTAACTGTAATAAACTTAAAACTTAAAACCAAGAGCAGTTTTTATTTTATAGTTGAAATGAACTACCTATTTGTTCTCAACTGCTAATCAATATTCTAACTTGCGTGTAATATAAACTTGGACATTTGTGGCTGAAATTTTCACACTATCCACTGCACACCATTGTGTAAGAGAGACGGTAGCTTTCGAATATCTCTTTCTCTCTTACGTACATATAAGACATTAGACAATGTTGCATTTTGACAATGCTCAAAAATTTGTATGAATATATCAGATACATCAATGTCTGATTAGTTAAATGAAATAAATGTGTTAATAAAAGGTTTGAAAAGCATAACTAAGTTCGACCCTCGTGACTGGTTTTTTAAAAATAAGTTGATATTTGATAATATAGTAGTGTTTTCTACAAGTCTATATCGGTAACCTAAAAGTAGTATGAAAAATTTGCCATTCAAACAAATGTAATTAGGTTTTAAGCTACCTTATTTCATTATATTTATACAACTTTCAATATAGCATGGTTTCTGAAATCATTTACAAGCTAACAATCAACTTTTGACATATATTGTTATATATTAGGCCTAATACTTATTGCAAGCCTATAATCCAAAAGATTGTTTGAAGGTAATACTTGTACAAAAAGTTTGTTGTTTAAATTAATGTAATCAAATTTAGCTACCTAGTGTGATTATAGTCATCGAACTTTCAATATTATATGTTTTCTAAAAGCAATACACAAGCTAATTGCCAACTTTAAATATATTATTGTCTTGGCAGAATGTAAACAACATGGGTGATACCTACAAGTTTTAATATATTAAAGATTTTATTCATATTTGTACACTATTACCTGTGAAACTGAATTGTATATTATCCTAATTTAAATTGTATATTAGCCTAATATAAATATTTATTCAACCAAGTGTGGTATACATAATACTTAATTACTTTCAAACAACATAAGTTTAATTCACCAGATACATGTTTTCAGACATCAAAATAAATCGTTAAATCTGTCCCCTTACAATCAAGCAGACAACTTGAATATCACGATTAAGTTCTTTGCTATCAATCATAACCTCTTGCCTATGCCTTCCAATCCAAACAGAACTAAAAAATACAAGATAAGTTAGTACAATATATTATGCTGTAGGAATCAAATATTCCAAACTATTTATGGTGTATTATGAGTTCTAACTTCTATCATACAAAAGCATTTATTTGTTGTCTATGGAATACATGTTTGAAAACTATAATTAGACTATTAAAATTAATTGAACCCATTCCTGGTGCAGCCATTGAACAAAATCTTTGTTTGCGCAAACGTTCCCTGGCGTGGGCACAAATCAACATTTCATTTCAATAAGTGATTGTAATACCATCTATCAATGAATCACTATACTTTTAGCCAGTCAGAATACTTTATAATGAAGCTAATAGATGGGGCTACGTCGAGGGTCGGTTAATTAACATAAAAACTTTGGCTGGCTGGCTGGCTGACTGACAGCTTTCGGTGGATAGTCCCCCTTTGGTGGGTAATGAGCCGAAAGTGGAGAAAATGCCAATGGAGCACATCTCCTGGTTGGGGGCAACAGTCCAACAAGTACTGGGCTTGGGCCTAAGAGAACACCAGGGGATCCGAAAGGGCCAAGTTCCAGGAAGACATGGGCGGAGTTGAAGCAACTGTAAGACCATGTTCCTGCGACAACAACACTCAGAGCCTTGTGGGAGGGAGATGAGCCCTAAAGGGTAAAATAACAAACCCTAACAGAAAATAAAAAGAGGAACATTAGACTCGGTAAGCCAGTGCTCCTTAGAATAGAATTGCTTTCAATCCAATGAGAAGTCTCAGAGACACACAAACATACTCGATGCGACAACCTGCTTCTTCAAGTAACGATACAAATGATGGGCAGCCTGATGATTATCATCGTTATAAGAGGAAACAATTAACTGGAAGAAACACAAAATCAAGATGGGGGTCGATTAACATAATGATCCTGAAAGGGAAGTGCAAAGAACTTGTAGATGTGATGGATAAAAAGAGAACTTAGACGTCTTGGGTCTGAGAGAAACAAATTGAAAAGGAACGGGTTATAAGACCTTGAAAATGGGTATGAGCTTTACTGGCATGGACAGAAGAAGGAAACAAGAAACAGTGTGGGCTTTATCCTAAGTCCTAGTGTTGACGCTGTGGCTGAGGTACAGTTCATCAATGACAGAATGATAAAAATGCAATCACAAAGGAACAAGAAAAATTTGACACTCATCTAAGTTCATGCCCCCCCAGAGTGGTTCTAGCATGGCGGAGAAAGAAAAATTCCAAGAGGAGTTGGAAAGATAAAGCGAAAACAATAACGTGCTTGTGATGGGAGACCTAAATGCTCAAGTAGGCACAGAGCGGGGTGCCCGGAAGTTATTGGCCCACATAGTTTTAGTAACAAAAATACTGAAGGTGAAATGCAATTAGATGTGTGTGAGAAACAAACTCATTATAAAGAGCACTTGGTTTGAGAAAAGATTAAACCACAAAGTGACTCAATACAGCTGGAATGGGCAGAGCAAGAAGCTGATCTAGTATGTGATTAGAGGTGGCGCGCAGCTGGTCGCCACGTGTGATGTGAAAGTCATTCCGGGAAAACACTTAGTGAACACTGACTAGAAGTCATGATACTTCAAGATGTCAAAATTATTAAAGTGACAACAAGAAGGAAACCAAAGATTAAAACTTGAAAGTTAAAGGAATAAAAGTTACCCGAACAAAATTAAATAAACGTTACCAAGAGGTGAAATCAAAGGAGAAGAGTACGGGTCATCTTTTAGAAAAGCGTTAGTTGTTTAGGCAGAAGAGACAGTGGGGTGAATAGGAACCATGGCCAAGAAAAAGGAAACACGCTGTTGGAATGATATGCTCCGAAATGAAATAAAATAAAATAAAATAAAATAAAATAAAATAAAATAAAATAAAATAAAATAAAATAAAATAAAATAAAGAAATATGGCAAGGAGGAACATGAAAAAAGAAAAACAGAAGGAAACAAACTAAAACTAGCCAGATTAGAAAAAGCATACAGACAGTTAAAACGCAAGGTAAAAAGGACCATCGAGGAAGAGAAAGAAAAAATCTTCTGTACAAGGATGTAAATAATAAAAGGGAGTCAGTGAGGGAATAAGAGCGCTGGAAAAAGAGATGGCACTATCACATGGAATATAAAACAAGTGCAGAATGAAATGAAGCTATAATTTGATAAACTGTACAATGGAGAGACAGAAAAACAGATATATATATATATGGAGTTGACCAACCAGAGGACGACCAAAGTATCAGAAACTGGGCGGAACCATCTTTAACTTGGCTAGACGTAGAAAAGGCGCTGAAAGCAATGATGAGGAGTAGGTCAGCAGGAAAGAACAAGCTCATTATCGAAATGCTCAAAGGAGCAGGGATACAAGGACTTCAATGGCTATATAGTTCCTTTGCATAAGAATAGCAGTCAAATAAAATGTACAAACTACAGAGGAATTACCCTTTTATCACAAGTTTTGAAAATATTTGATAACATTGTAAATAAAAGGTTGAGAAAAATAAAAGAACCACAATTAGAAAAAGAAATGTATGGCTTTCAAGGAAACAGAACAACAATGGATTTAACATTATAAATGTTGATGGAAAAGAAATGGGAAACAGATGAAAATCTTATAACCGAATTTTTAGATACTAGTGAAAAAGAGTACAATAATATACAGTAGGATAAGATCTGGGAGTGCCTAAATAAAAGACGTGTGCAAAAGTCCCTAATACAAAATGTGAAAATGCCGTACAAAAAGCGCCAGAGCTGTGTGAGAATAGGAGATGGAAACTCAGAATGGTTTACATCTACATGAAGAGTCCAACAAGCCACTACACTATCACCCTTGTTATTCATAAGTGTAATGGATGAAATAATAAAGGAAGGCAGGACAAGGTACTGTCGATGTCCGCGTTTGCAGATGACAAGGTAATATGGAGAAACACGGAAGATGAAGTACAAGAAAGACTAAATCTATGGAATTTAAGAAATTTGACCTTAAACTTAAAATAATTAAGATTAAGATGGTGGTCATGTCGGTCAACAGTCAGAAAATACCAGTCAATATTACGCTGAAGGGTACACACTTGGAAGAAGTGGAGCAGTTTCAGTACCTCAGCAGTGTTGTATTGTCGGACACCAGAACCCACCCAGAAGTCACAAATTGAACAATGAAAGGATCCCTTTACTACCACCAAATGAGAGAGCTGCTCTTGTACAAGGAAATCACCCTGAATTTCAAACATGCATTTTTAAAAAGTTACTCTACCCCTATAGTAATATACATCCTTGAGACCTGTGTGCTGCCGCCCAGGGAAGAATCGCGTATACAGGTGGAGGAAATAAAAGTTTTTACGATCAATGAACCAGAAAACAAGACAAGACAGAACCTGGGACGAAGACGTCGGAGCTAGATTGAACATAAAGGAGGCTATGTTAGAACAAATTTTGAAATCATGTTTTAAGTGGTTTGACCATGTAAAAATAAAAATACGTGTTTTTTTTTTAAGTAAGTACTGTTTTGAAATTAAAAACATACAAGAGTACTTTTTTTTTATCAATTTTATTTTTAAATGAAAGCCTGTACTTTAATCTACTTTTCAACATAATTTCCACCAATATTAATGCACTTGTCATATCGTACAACCAGCTTTTGAATTCCATCCTCATAGAAATCTGCCACCTGATTTGATAAGCACTGCAACACAGCCGTTTTGAGGTCATCATCATTGTCGTGGCATTGGCCACCAAGATGCTTTTTTAAATGCAGGAACAAGTGGTAGTCACTGGGCGCTAGATCGGGACTGTACGGAGGGTGATCAAGTTGTTTCCAGCCAAATGATGCGATGAGATCTTGGGTACAATTAGCCACATGTGGATGGGCATTTTCATGAAGCAAAATAATCAATCCTCTTACTCAGCATGTTTTGTTTTGAATTGTACGGCGCAGTTTAGTTAAGGTCTCACAATAGGGCTCACAATTTATTGTGTCACCATGAGGCAAAAAAAATCACATGCAACATCCCCTTCCTATCCCAAAACACAGTACACAAGATTTTTCGGGCTGAAATTGTTTGCTTGAACTTCACTTTCTTGGGTGATGATGAATGCCGACATTCCATGGATTGTTGTTTTGATTCCAGCGTAACATGAGCCACCCATGTTTCATCGCTTGTGACAATTTGGCTTGAAAAATCATCACCAAAATCACTGTATTGCTCAAGGAAAGTCAACGTACTGGCTAAAGTTTGGTTTTGTGCACCTCAGTCAACATTTTCGGCGCACAGCGTGAGCACAACTTACAATAATTTAAGTGTTTTGTCACAATTCCATAAAGAACACCTCTTGAAATTTAAGAAAACTCATTATATAAAGATGAACTCATAAAGCATCTGCTCTCTCTAACTTTTCCATCAACTTTCTGCACCAAGTCTTCAGTAATGACAGGTCGCCCACTTCGTTCCTCATCATGCACATTCTTGTGGCCATCTTTAAATGCTCTAACCCATTTTCTTACCATTCCTTCGCTTATAATGTTTTCTCCATACACTTCACTGATCTGCCGATGAATTTCAGCTGCTTGCGTATGAAGAAAACGAATAACAGAGCATATTTCACAGTCGGCAGGATTTTCAATTGACTGAGCCATTTTAAATACTCACAGACATAAACATGGTCCAATACTTCAGTAATGGCGTCTATGGCTAGCCAACAAATAGAGGTACTCAACGCGCATGGGTGGAACGACAGCCACAGCGCTGAATTTCAAAATGGTACTTACTTAAAAACATGCCTTGTAATATAATCAGTATGGATGGTAAAGAGGTGGCTGGAAAAGGAGGTGAATAATAGATCAATAGGAAGACCTAAGAAGTGGTGGATCAACCAAATTATTAGTGATGTGGCAGTGAGAAACAACCCAAAAGAAGTAGATAGCTGCTGGGCCTAGACAGATTGCTGTGATACACACGCGCCAGGAAATGGATTAAAAAAGTAGACCCTTAAAATTATGAAAATTTGATCACTAAAGTGATTTTCTCATTCAATTTATTTTAAAAAAACATAAAAAAAATATTGATAGAATTGTAATTATAATATAAAGTAACAAATCTTTTCCTTAAGAATAACAATAAAAACATTAGAACTCGTAGGTCAATAAAACTGGATAAAATGTCACTCTTTAAAAAGTTAATTTACATCCACCATCTTATAAAAATGGCACCCTTAGCAGTATTTTGCCATTATTTCTTAAATCGTACATTATATCAAAATTAAAGAACCGTTCATTGTCTACAAAAGATTTTTTAATAGTTTTGTTTGTAATCCTGTTTTTGTAGTGAAACGTATGTAGTACTGTATGATAGCCATTTATGGAGATCAACTCCAGATTATTTTCATATCACACTTAGGCTACATTAGGTTTGGAGTTGCTAGGTTTGCACGGGCGTAGGGAAATTTAATTTGAAGGGGGGTGGGGCAGGTTTTTCTGTAAGTTTAAGACATGATGTTAAGACTTACTATTAACCCTAAGAATCAAGAACATTGTTATTTTATACATTAGTGATGGAACTTTATTTGTGTGTGAGGGGGAAGGAGGGGCAAGAACAAAAAAAAGTATTTTATGGACTTTCAACCCTCCTTTCCCCAGTTAAGAATAGAAAATTGGATGCTCCTAGAATTTATTTGAAGTGATCCTCGTTTAGGGAATTTTTGAAAATCATACTCGTTTAACAGCTATTTAGAATAGAGCTCCCCACGAGATATTTTGAAATTTAGTATACTTTGGAGTATTCCTCAGTTGGCAAATTTTCGAAAATTGGACGCCTCTAAAAGTTATTTTAAGAAGTGTCCAATAGATTTTGATTGTTACAAATTAGATTCCTTAGAATCTATTTGAAGTTGTGCTCACCAAGTATTTAAAAAAAAAATTTGGAATACCCTAGCTCTTTGGAATGGTCCTCACCTGTTTTTTCCCTACTATGCCCAGGCTAAGTTAAGTTTAGAGTTGTTAGTTTTGAGGACTATCTTCATACTATTCTATTATCCCCCGTAATATAAAGGGGCACCATAAAGTAATCCCGCCCGGATATAAAATTACCTCGGGTCACCCCTGTTTGTTAGAGTTTAAATATATATATATTCCATGTTGATTTTGGCTTGAGGCTACCGACGGCATCATTTGATAAATATTTAGTTGCTTTTTAATGATGTTTATCGGCCACCACTAAATGGCAGAGGAATTTAATTCTAATTTTAAATTTTGTCATTTAAATTTACATTTCTTGTTAGATTTAAATTGAGGTCACTAGATGGCAGCATTTGATAAAACTGTTATTTATTACATGTTTAACTAGTTCGGCTGCCACTAAATTGCAGGGTTCGCTAACTCACTTTGAATATTATTATGTTCATTATTAAATATGTTTCTTGGTTAAATTTAGAAGGAAGCCGATAGACGTTTAGGATGCCTTGAATAACTTTTAAACATCTTGTTTTGGGGAATAGGAAGCCACCAGTCGGCGTAATTTATTCATATCAACTTAAGCATTATTGTGTATTGTATTCTACATTTATCTTGTTTGAGTCACTTTACGAGGGCGAGAATAGTTTAAATCAACAATCAATATTGTTGATAGTTAGATATATGATTTGTAAGACCGGTGCAAGATGGCTAGAACTTAACATGGAACATTGTTATCTATAACTTTACATTTCCTTAGACTTTTCAGAGTATTTATTTTAACTTTTGAATAAATTCATTGTTACAGTTTGTATACCTTTGAGATAATTAGGCTTCTTTGTGAGATGAGTTTTTAGAAGTCTCCTCATATCTGGGCTGACTTTATTGTTACTCTAATGCTACTTTTTATCCCAATCTATTCAAAATTTGTACTTGTTATCTCTATGTTCCTTTATCAATAAATAACTCTTGTTACCTATTTGTTTCTTATTTATTATTTCTCCCAGGGGTTGGAGAG
>CABFVX010004761.1:17360-38897 GCA_902151425.1 Timema shepardi
TTTTTTTTTTTTTTTTTTGCGTGTGGGGGGGGGGGGGGGGGGGGGGGGGGGGGAGTTAGCAACTCTTTCAAAATCTTTGCCTGGAATACTCACAAACTAAATGCCCTGCAATTCTTACATTCACACTTACTGCCTTTGCCTTTACATAAAGGAACAATGACAGCATTCTTCCAGTAATTAGAAACGTTCAAAATCCCAGCACACACATTGAACAAATCACACAATCTGGCAAGTAATACCACACCTCCACAATTAAGCATTTCAATAGTGAGCCCACATATGCCCACATCTTTGGTATTCTTTAACATCTTCATAGCTTTAAACACCTTGGCCTCGTTAATTATTCCACTCTTTATAGCATTTACCCTATTTTCTGTTAATTTCTACAAATTTTCATAAAATTGCTCAAAGTACTTTATCCATCACTCTATTTTACATCCCAGATCAGCTCACCATGTTCATTCTGAATGCCATAGGTCTTTCTTTCCTTGCACTCCTTGTTTAGTTCTCTTTACCCACTTCCAAAACAGCTTATCACCTTCAAAATCATTCAGTATTCGTTCTCCTTTTTTTAAAATTCCATTTGCTCTTTACTATCCTTTACAACTTTCTTGGCATTTATTTTTTATCTTTGTCATGTCACATAACCTCTTATGTTCTGCTTCACTCTTCACAGCTATCATTATATGCTTCTTTCCCATGCATCTCTTTTTTAAGTTTCCCACCACCGAGGATCCACACACAACTTTCGTTCACTCAGCTACAACTTCTTTAATTCTGTTCAAAGCACTTTCAATGTCATTAGTATTTATTTCGACATTCCATTCATGCTCTTGTAAAGTTAATTTTTCGCCCAAAAATATTTCATATTGTGCTCTCACACTTTTATCCTGCAACTTTTCTACTTTCACTCTTACTTGGTTAATACTCTTCTACTTCTTCCTCACAAAATTCCTATCTAAGTCAACTAATGAGATCACTAGGAAGTGATACATTCCACATTCAGCTTCATGTACAGCCCTAGTATTCTTTACTAAATATCACAGTCTCTCATCATACACTACAAACTCAATCATCATTCTAAATTTTCACTTTGCTGTGTATACAAGTGAATATATTTGTGTTTAAACCATGTGTTCAAGACAAATAAATCTTTATCCAAACACAAACATACTAATTCATTAGGCACGATTCTCGTATACCCTGGCATCAGAGTATCTTTCTAAAACGCTTTCTGAATTCTCTCTTTGGGTACCCCCATTGATTCATATCTCCTTACAAAATAATTCTATCACCGCTTCACATGCATTCAAGACTTCATTGAGCTCATTCCAAAACTTCACTCCCACATTCTCGTCTTCACCCTCCACCAGAGCATAACCAGCAACCAGCATAATTATACAAATACTTATATTCATAGGTACCCATATAAGTCTAGATGACACCAAATCATATCTTCCCACAAACAGCTAAGCTGTTGGGCTTAGGCTTAAAGCTATTCTCTGACTTCCCCTTACCCATTCATTCACACCTAACGGCATTGCCAGGCTACCATCACTTGTCATCAAAATATCTTTCCCTTTGGGCTTGGTTTCACATAAACACAGAATATAAATTTTTCTTCCAATTATTTCCTCCACATACTCCTATCACATTCCATGTTCAAATAGTCCATATTCTCGCCAGTTGTCAACTGATGGGCCCTTCAGTTTTGACCTCAGCTGTCCATCATCGCTTTGGTCATCCGAGGCTATTCTTTCACAGTTTCTTGTAGTAATTTTAAATAGAGTAGACCCGGTTTCTAGCCTTGATCGTAACCGCAACCACAACAGTATTCATTGCTTATGGTAAGGATGCTGTACTGATGTGTGTTGGCACATTTTAGCCAATATACCATAAGTACAACCGTTGCTCAGTCAAACCCTGAGCGTTCTTGCACTATTCCTACAAACTAGTATCCCTACTATAGAGACTGCCTTTCTAGCCAGTATACTGTTACCCGTGTTATTACCAATAGGAGATAAGGCGATGCACCGACACACCAGGACACTTTTTGGGAAAACATTTTATTTCAAATCTTAAGTAAAATTTGATAATGGAATTTTTTGAAAATTTAGCAACTTTATTACTAAAACTAATACAGGATTTACACAGATTTGTTCTTCTAGGAAATAGGTAATTTATGTATTTCACATTGTTTAATCACAATGCACCCAAGGAAGTAAAAACTTACTAAAACATTTGAGATATTAAAAAACAAGTTTTAGTTTTATATTCTGGTAAATATATATTTTATTACAGAAAAAGTTGACAAACATCTTATGCTTTAGTGTTTTAACAAAGAAGGTGTGAGAGAGTATTCTACAATATTATCCGAAAGGTACTTTTAAAACTATTTAAAAATAATAAATGTACATGCTACCTCACTTAACAAATTAATTCTCATAGCAAAATTAAACACAATTTATCATGCTGTGATAGATATATCCTAGTAAAATCACGCAAAAACGAATCATGCCATAAAGTGCTGACTGTTTAATGGGTTGAAAATTATCAGTTCATTTTATTTGTCAAAGAATTTTAGAGTTAATGAATATTATTTTTCCCATTATGTAATGTTTATTCAAACATATTTTGGTATGATGCAATTTTATTAGTCTTAAGTCAAACAACTTTTTGGTAATTAAACTACTAACATGGTGATGGTGGTTGCTGGTGTCTAAAATTACTTGGGAACTTAACAGTATTATTATTATTATTATTATTGTTATTAGGAGGTTGTGTTGCTATTTTACTACTTGGAATTGGTGGGGGAGGTTCTTTGGAAGATCTTAATCTTGGGACAGGCACACTGGACGGACAATTTCTAGTTAAATTTGCTCCTCTTTTTGTTTCATCTTGTGCCATAGAACCTCTATTTAAAGCTGCTACATCTTCTAAAAAACTGACGACTCTTGGTTGATTCTTTGGTTCACAAATATCTTTATCAAAATATAAAGAACTAGTCTGCACTGAATTTCCTGTATTGTTGGACAATTTCTTGTAACTGCCTGCACTACATTGAGAATCAGCTATTGATCTTCCATCCCCTTCATCTCGGCGGCTTAGCTCACTGCAAGGAGAGCCACTACGTGGTTTATTTTCGTGTTCTACCGTTGCAGTCAATAATTCAGATCCTGGAAGACCTGTACTACTTAGTTGGAGCTGAGGAAATCCTGAAGTATATAACCAAGGTGAGTTCATTATATTTGATGACATATTCTTAGTATTATTTCCCAAGTCCATAGATTTGTTAACACCTAAAGACTCTTCGGATGGTATGGAAAGCAGTCCTAAACTGTCCAAATCAGTAGCCAACTCTCCTCCTTTACTCTCAGCTTCATGAAGATGAAGGTCCTTGATAAGATTTTTTTGACAAGTCCTTGCATTTGGTAATAACAACTTTGACAATGGTGGGGCAAGACCTAAACCAATGTTTCTTTCATGATAAACATCAGATATTGTTGGTGTAAGCTCTTGGTTGAGGCGACGTAATTGGGTAGCTATAATCTGATCTTGAATACTGTTTCCACCCACCCGTTGATCATTAGATGATAGAGAGGAAGAAGAGTTAACTGGATTTATATCATCTGATGCCTCTTCAAAACCCTTTGAAACTGGTCCTAAATGATTTTCAACACCATCCTCTTGACTGTCCAAAGAAAAGTAGTGTAGTCTTAAAGATGCATCTAAAACGTTTCCTTTCTGTAAAGATGTTTCATTGGTTTGACTTAAAACTACAGATTTTCTTGAAAGAGGAATTCCTAAGCCACTCAACTCCGTTCTTACACTGAGTCTGTCAATCACTGAGGGTTGGAGTTTTGAACTTTCATTTATATTGTTACTTGAAGAGGTTGAGATTTTAAGTGTGGATGAATTAATATAATTGGTATTAGTCCTTTCTATTTGATACAGGGTTTCAACAGGACCACCAAAATCAGAGTCTGAGCTATGAGATTCAAACCCAATGTTAATATTTTTAACATTATTATATAACGAAATAGGTGGTAGAGGGTGTAATGAATCAACTAATGGTGGTGGGTGGGTCACAGCATGAGATTGCCTGGGAGGAGGCAATGGTGGGGGCAGAGGATGGGTACTTCGAGACTGCAATTGACCTGTTCGACGCAGCACTGTCAAATGCCCATTTCCTTCCCAATCTGTCACTGAGCTTGCACTGCTAGAAGAGTCTGGTCTGCGATGATAAACACTGTGAGGAACACATGAATCACCAAGTTCATCGGCAGGGGGAGGCAAACCATCACATCCATTGTTATATAAATTTCGTATGCGTGCTTGATGGGCCAATGTTAAAGTAGCAATACATGAAGACGTATCCGGCTGCTGCAGTGTGACGGGTGGGCTAGGTGTGAAGGCAGCATCACTCTCACCACCCCCTCCAGGACGACTTACTATTTTGTTTACAGTGGGAGCCAAGTTAACCTTGGTAGGGACAGCTGTTACTCCATTTTCACCAGCACAAGCTGTTCTTCCATCTGGCTCACCACGCCTTCTCACATAGCTTGTGAATGCTCCTCCTGATGATCGGTGACCCGGTAACAATGCTGGCCTTGAATAACCAAACGGTAGTGGTGGGTGTGGTGCTACTATCATAGTGTGTGGCAAATGAACCACTGGGGGTGATCTAGAATGAATACCATGTAGTCCTTCTTCATCACCATCTAAGGAAGTCAAGCTTTCCAAGGAACTGGATGATTCAAGGCTTAGACTCTTCGGGGCCTCTTGGGTGTCTAAAATCAACACACAAAATTTCAAATTATATTTAATTTAAAAATAGTTGACAAAAAACCACACACACACACACGCGCACACACACACCCACACACACATATAAAAGAATCAAGCCCAGGACTTGGTAGGCTTAGCAAACCAATGCTATGCTACTAAGCTATTCAGGATTAATTTTATGCTCAGGGTCATTCATTATCATCACTCACGATTTAATGTCTTTAATTAGACCAAAAGTTTCAATGTTAAATTGAGAAAAAACTTACGCATTAAACTACATTTTGTTACGTTGCTCATGTATTCCAAAAGATGAAGAAAGGCTATGGATCTATTGTATCTGGCATGTTATAAAACTTTTTTTTTTCTAAAAATTTTAAAATGACCGGAATCAATCAGAATTCAAATACTCGTCATCTGTACTAAGTGTTTTTTTCTTAAATGGCTTTTTTACTTTTCCTCCACTTAAATGCTGGTAAATTTAATCTAAAATTCTCCTACCCACACCATTAAAGTGAGAAAATACCGGCCAGGTAGTACGACCTGATGTAAAAATAATATATATATTTTAAATAATTGCCTGTTTAGCTTTCTAATATCCTAAATCCGTGTAGTTTCTATAATCTGCTTTTAGATACATATAAACATGTAGTAAAATAATAAGATAGACTTTAATTTGGTTAATATTATGTATATTTTTATTGTACACTCATTTAGTGTAAAAATGGGTTAAGTGTTCATTGCTTTTCTTTATATTATTAAGTATTTGTACTGTCTAAGAATATGGCCAGCTATCAACATTTAATTACACTAGTGGGCTGGGTATGAGGAAGAGGAATTTTGAGGTAATGTATCCAGTTTAGTGTAAGAGAGTGGAACACCATTTAACTAAAAACCCTTGGTACCCATGACCAGGATTCACACCCCGGCCACCTGTCACAGGTATACAATAATATATGAGATTAATGTTTAGTCCACGTGTCCACCTAACTTCTAGGTGCTATATTACATACATAATTGTTTTCAGTCAGTGTGCCAAAAGCTTATAGTTTTTAAAATACAGGTATGTTTATTGAACATATTTACGTATATAATATATAAGGGTCTAGCTAATGTATAATCTATACATAGGCCAGGCGTCAGGTATTTTTATTCGGAAAAAAATCCCAGAAACCTTGAAAATGTTTTGATCATTTTTATTTTGGGGGTCTAATTACCATACTAAGCCCCTTGTGCAAGGTCTGCATGCCTATTCTTCTGAAGGTATCAGAATAAGATTGAAGAAATTTCCCAAGTGGCATTTGCTACTATAGAACAACATGTGGATGGTAGGATATCGTGTATGTATATCAAAAGATGATGAAGACGTTCAAAAAAATTTGGATTAGTTTTAATCTCACTGTTCCTTTCCAGATTGACACAATGCAATGTACATAAGTACTGGAGTACAAGGAAATGAAAATATTGATTGCTACAAAGCATATGAGATCGGCTTGTCTTCAATTACCACTATAATCGGCAACAACTTTGATAGTGTAATGTTTCAGCGTAAAAAGAGAGGGATGCTCCTATGAGCAGTCACATCAAAATATGTGATAAGGACATTCCAATCAGCTCTGTAATACTTTTTCAACAAATTTCTTTGCCCAAGAAATTCGATAAGGAATTGCAGCAGTATTTCCAGTTTAAATTGGCTCCATATCTACTCTCACTGTGTTAGGGTTAAGGAATGCGAAAAACAAGAAAATCTGCTTGATTTGAATTGTTTTTTCCCGTATCTGATCAGTCAAGCATTTTAGACCATTGAAGAGACATATAGTGTTTTATGTACTGTTGGACGAGTTGATGACAGCAACAATGTCTCAAGAAAAATTCCTATCAAATGCTAAGAACAAAAACTGCCTCATTTCCATTTTACGTAAGAAGCTTGAAAATGTTAAACACGCTTATTAGGATGATGATTCTCTCATTATCAATATCGTAATTACCTGCCTCAGTGGCGTAGTTAGATAACACACTAGTTTCGTGTTGAGCTCGACTGCCGAGGACGGGGAGATAGGGGTTCAAATATTGCTTGGGTTAACTGGGTGTGTGGGTGTTCCTAGATAGTTTTCAACTCTCCCTCCATGCAAATGCGGGTTCACTTACTGTATATTTAACCTTCCCCATTCCTAACCCACTAGCATAATTAGAACTTAAGTGTATAGCCCAAACAGGTAGTATGACGCGGTAATTAAAAAAACTTAATTGATATACCACGTGTTTACCATCATGTTATGATAGTTGGTAAAGCTATTAATCTGTTGGTGCTACTTACACAAATAGCATTCTCTCACTCAAAAATGTACTTAATGAAACAAAACAAAGGGAAAACAGACAAAGAAAATAGTACATTCAATTTCATATATTTGCCTCTTACTCTGGCAGATGCATGTCAACATTCATTCCGAATGTACCACCAAGTTCAGCAATGTTATAGAATTCTCAAGAGCCTGCGGGATTGGGGTTAGAAGAACATGAAGTACAGCCTGCTTCCTATTACAACCACTAAAGATGCAGTTCCATAAAGGCTCCTAAAAACCATACCCTGCAAATGTACTAAAGGCTGTAAAGGAGCTTGCAGATGTAGAAAAGTTGGACTGCATTGTTCCATCATTTGCTTCAATTGTCAGGGACAATTGTGCACAAACATTGAAAACTTAAAAGAGGAGAGTTTGGATTACAACCAAGAAGTCAATTTTCAACTGGACTACATCATGACCGAAGAGAACAGCGAGGTTTTTGAATCAAAAAATGAAAAACATTTACATGGGATCAATCGAGGAAATAAAAGGATTGATAGAGTGGAGATTTGTCAATCCTCAACTTCTAAACGAATGAATAAAGATGAAATAAAGAATTGTAGTGGATTAGGCTTAGAGGGTGTAAAGTGCTTAAAAACATGCCATATACTCCACCTCATGGTGGTGTGGAAATGAGTATAAATACTTGACATACTAATAAATATTAGTTTTTTGGCATATCAAACCATGCATATTTAGTGATAAATGCATTTTTAATTTTTTAAATGTTACAATTAAATATAATGTAAAGTAGGGAGTGAGATACAAAGTAAAACAATAATTTGGTGCTATTGCACGAAGGTGCTACACTTCCCATGGTTTTAGTTTCGAAACTATCCAGTACACGATAAATATGATAAGGAACCTTTTTATACATAAAAAAATCGATTTTTTAGTTATGCTAATAACTATTTTTACTGTAAAACCATATTAAAATGAGATATTGAAAGAAAATATAATTTTACTGTGTTTTTTTCCATTGGTAAGGCGAAAGCAGACTTCACAGGAAGGGGCAAAATATTAAGTTAATTAGACCTCCAAAATAAACCGATAAAAACATTCTACAGAATTATGAGATTTTTCCCCGACTTAACCAAATTTTTTCCCTGGCGCTCGGCCTAGTATTTTATAATAATTTCTTTTTAAGAACAGACCCAAAAACAACACCGGTGTCCTGCTGTTTTTCTTAAAGGGTTTCCCAATTTTCCTCCATACAAATGTGTGTACATTTCCTATAAATTTATACCTACATCATACCCATACCATTAGCAAAATTAATGGATGCATATAACCAGAATGGGTACTTATACTCGAAGAATGTTTATATATAATATATTTAAAGCAGAAAATAAATACGTATGTTCAGTTGAAATCTTTAATTTCTAAAAGTGATTTGGAGAAAAGAGTGTAAAGGTAGGTTCAACACTACCTAAACTGGTAGAAATAGCTAATTATTAGTGTGGTAGAAAATTGAAATTTAGCAAGCAGCTAAAGGGACCACTCCAAATAGTTATAAGAATCTTAAAACTTTACATTTTTAAGTGGGGCCCTGGAAATAGGGGAAGGGGACAGTAACAGAAACAATATGTTTGTGAGTGGTAGAAAATTTAAATTTTGAAGTCAGCTAGAAGTACAACTCGAGATAACAAAATAAGTCTTCAAAATTGAAATTTATTTATGGTAGTTAGAAAAATGAGTGTGGGGGTGAGAGGGCTAAGCGTTCCAAAACTAATAGAATTAACTAATTCCTTGTGTTCATAGAAAATTCAGAAGAAAAGTAAAGGCACCACTCTAAATAGCCAAAAGAGTCTAAATGTAGATAAAACATTTTAGATAATTAAGAAAATTTAAATTTTGAAAGCTGATATAAGAACCCCTGATAATTTTCCATTAGATATTAAAATTTGACATTTTTTAGACTCAAAATTTCCAAAAATAATTATATTAACCTACTTCTCTGTGTGGGAGAGACCTGAAACTCTTTAAGTAGATACCCACCTCGGTGGCGTAGTTGGCTAATGCGCTAGTCGTGTTGAGCTGCTCGAATGCTGAGGACGGGGAGATCGAGGTTCGAATCTCGGTCGGGTGAACTGGGGGGTGGTTTATCCTAAATGGTTTTCCACTCTCCCTCCACGAAAATGCGGGTTCACTTCCTCTAATCCAATCTTCCCAATTCCTAATCCATTAGCGTAATTAGTACTTAAAGCGTATAGACCAAACGGGTAGTAAGACGCTGTTCTAAATATTATTATTATTATTAAAATAATAATAATTTAAGTAGATATAGGGATCACTTCAAATAAATGTAAAAAGTTTGAAAATTTTAAATTTGGCAGTTAAGTTATGGGAAATGGAGAAGCTATGATTAGAAAATATTGATGAAATGATGTAGAACATTATAATTTGGAAAACAGGTAATGAAAAACTCCAGATAGCCAAATGAATATTAGAATTTAAAATGTTTCAGAGTGATTCCAAAAATAATTTGGTGGGAGGGGGTAAAAAATTTAACACTAATAGAAAAACTATGTTTCTGTGTGGTAGAGAACTGAAATTTTGCAAGTGGCTTTAGCGATTATTATAAACAAACATAAAGGTGTTAACATTTTAAATGTCAAAATGTAACTCCAGAAAAACCTTTTAGGGAATATAGATGAAACACATTAAATAACAACAATGATTATCAAATATTTTACCTTTATAAGTGGGAATGGTGAAATGAGGGATTTTGAAACTTCCAAAACTTGAAGGATAAACTACTTATCGGTGAGGTGGAAGATTGAAACTGGCGTGGTTGGTGTAAGGAACACCCCAAATCGCAATGAAGAACATTCTTAGATTTAAAAATGAAAAACCATAAACATGGGAAATTGATCTCTTGAAATTAAAAAAAAAAAGTTCATCCTCTCTATTATCTGAACAATATAATTTAAACTAATCTTAATTATCAGTAGAGCTAAATCAGCTCAAATTTTGGCAGCGTGCATTCGGGTATGATTTTCTATCTTTTCTTCAGTTAAATGTTGGCACGTTTCCTCTTAATTAAACTATTATTATTATTAGCACCACGTCTTACTACCCGTTCGGGTTATACGCACTTACGCTAATGTGTAATGGTAGGGTGATTGTGAGATGAAATGAAGGACCTACAGTTTAACATGGAATCCGAACCACGGTGGAGGCCTGGCATTCCTCACATTCACAAGATGTCTTGTCAGAGGTGAAGGAAGGGTTTGGTAATCAGATAAATCTTTGCCGGGACCGGGGATCGAACCCCTGCCGCCAGCATAGAAGTCTGACACCTTAACCCTAGACCACCAGGTCACCTTAATTAAACTCATAGAGGCTGTCCCATTAGGGGCATTTGTTAATATTCTTAACCAACTTATATTATATTTAACTATTCTAAGCTAACAAATGCAGGTAGTTAAATTTGGTTAAAGTCAAGCAATGTATTAAGTATTGACCTATAAAACTAGCAATATTATACATTTATTTAAAGATGAAAAGCACCATAGTAGTTTGCTCCCGCCAAAATATTGTCTACACATAGTGTAACTTACAGCTTAAAGTGTATGGGTATGAATAAATGAGTTTTAGATGGGAAATAATAATGTGAGTTGGCCAGTAGTGCACCAGTAGTGTGCTCAGGACTGCAATTCTGTGCAACTACTGTCCACTCACACTAATGACCCGCTTAACTTGGAGAACTGGGTTCTTTTTATAAAAAAAAAATAATAAAAAAACTGTACTACCATAATTTTATTAAATCTAAAATTAAGAGGATGATAACATAACATAGGAATTTCACATTCACTCTGCAGTGCATAGCCATTATAAGACAAAGTCCAGCCTCCTTGAACCCTTAGCATTGAGCACTGAAATTAATTCTTCTATGTCCATAAGAACTTCTCCGAGTATCTTTAAATTGTCCAGCACGTTCAGTGTGATGTCTCCCATTGAATTTCTGAGAGTTTTGATGCAATATAATGTCAAAAACAACCTCGCAAGCATACTTGAGACTAGAAGGGTGTGGAAAAATCTTCAAAATTTTGAATATATTTGGCTACAAGTCTTTGTGGCATCTGTTGAGAGCATCAATTTGATTTGTAAAAGGAGCAATTTTGTTTAATCTAGTTAGGCTTCTTTCCATAGGTGAAGTTATGCTGTTAGCAATGGAGTTAAAACATCATTGTTGTAAAATTCCTCCAATTTTACAAATTGTGTAGCCTCTTCTTCAAAATCAGTCTGTTCAGATGACCATAAATATAAAAAAAATTACAACATATCTTGATATTTCAAAAATTTCTCTGAAATTGTGTGGATGAGTGTATTAATCCACGGTAGGTAAAGAGATCGACGGTTTGTAACATGTTAATCAGACAGATTGGACAGCTACAATTAAAAAATAAATATTTTAATAATTTACGAAAGAAAGAAACAATATTAACATATTTGAAAAAGTAATCTACCTCAAAGTTTATTTTTTCTGACTAGATGCAGTAACATTAAATTACGTATCTCCCTAAGTTGAAACACGTGGTTGTTCAAAAATATTATCTTTTGATAAATACTGTAGCAGATATCAAAGAAGAGGATTAAAATTATCATATTTATGAATAAAATACGTTAACGCATGCCCTTTGCCATTAGATGATGTCGGATGAATTTACATACGCTTGCCATGCTGTCTACAAGAAAATATAGTAAAGTACATCTATATTACAAATTCTCATAAAAAATAATAACTGATCCTAAATAATATAATCAAACCAGATATATTTAAATAGAAGATGCTTTGGTATCTACTCACCATGTCAAGATGTCCTTGGATTTGGTTGCCACATATTTGAAAACAAAATTATTCAAAGATGGCAGCCACACGTACTTGCATTATAACACCTGACTAAGAAAAGGAGTGTATATCAAAATCGACCCACTGACCTACTCCGCGTCAGAAAGGACTGGCGGCAATTCAAGGAATCATGTTTTCTCCTTACCCCGCAAGCGGCTTTCCCCCTGCTTTCATCCGTATTTCTCCTTTCTATATTCCTGAGTTTATCATTCTTTTTGCTTTGTTCCGTTTGTATCAGATTTGGGACTATATATAGGGCTGCTCGCGGGTTCACATTATAGCCGTTCTACTACAACTAAGCGTCGAAGGAGGAACTTCTGCATCGTCACGTAACCATGAAGAGCGACGACCATGGAGTCTAGGCCGTCAGATCTACCGTTACCCTGGCCAGGACGTCTTGCTTGGAGTACTTGAGTATCCTGAAATCGTCGTTAAGTCCTTACGACTTAGGGTCTAGTTTTTGTTTAAAAAACTAGACAATGTAGATCTAGATTTTTTATTTTTGTTATATATTTTTTGTCGAAGCATTTTTTGTTAATTTAAAATCATGTCAAATGGATAGTTAATTCAGTTAAAGTTTTGTTGACTTCAAGATGGAAGAGTTTCAGTTAATTATTAAATATCGTATCCGGCAGTCTGAAGGACAAGCCTAATTTTAGTGACTTAGTGAATCAAGTCCTAACTACTATTTTTTCCTGTGTCCTTATGATACAGTCTTTACATTATGAGCCTTTTGCTTAGAAAGTTGTAATGTCTTAGTAATGGACTTGCAAACTTCCACAAGTTCCATTAACTTAATTTTGAGGCAATATTTCTCATGACATCGTGTATGTCGTGTGCATCTGTTTAACTTTTTGGATGGCTACAACCAGGCTGTCAGTCTTGTTTTTCATGTCACAGTTGAGTCAATGGAAGTCTATATTGTGGGTTGGTCAAGTAGTCACGCTTCTCGTGCGGTATTAGCTTCGGTGAGCAAACGAGGGAACTGCACTAGTGTCATAGTGGGGTCCGAGCAAATAACTATTTTTCTCGCCTGTTGTTGGCTCCTATTGTTGGTGTTGCTCTAAGTGTAATTGCTATTAGAATATTATGTACTATTGAATGCTCAGGCAGTACCGAAAGGGAATAAGACCAGCCATAGTACTATTTTGTTGACACCTGTTTCTTAGCCATCAACCGTTGTTATCAACAGATCTTCTGTTGTTTATAATAATCAGAAATGTTTAAAGGATATTATTTTGAAAAAAACTAATCAAGCAAAACTGATTAAAATTTACATGTATATCTTGTTCAATACCTTCAGTTAGTAACTATTTAATTGTTCTGCCTTTCTAGAAAAAAGTCTACCTGTAGCCTGGCACCTGCACAGCCCTTGTAGCTACAGTCAATACCTCACCATTCTCAAAGTCTTAGTGTTTGCGTCAAGCTTCAGACGTATAACCTTTAATATTATTGTAAACCTTAAATTTTGTTATATCTGTTTTATTTAATAAATATATTTCTTGCTAAACATAATTCTTTTCAATTATAAATTGTATAACATGTAGGAAAAATGTTTCAGGTTATATTCTTCCTCACTATCGGCTGAGACATTGCACCTTTGAGATTGTCTTCCTACTACCCTTGGCATACTTATAATGGTCCCTAAATCTTCTGCCATCTTCCTTGAACTGTCAAAGAGTTTAATGAAGTTTTCTTCAGCATTCCTCCTTTAAATTATCAAGATATTATGTATAGTATTGGCATGGGCAACAGCATATGCGAGCTCTTTATAGCTGGTTTGTAGTTTCTTGCTGAGAAGAGTGTAGCTGAGAAGTTTTTCTGATGGCAGCAATGATACTATGAATTCTATTTTTGAATGGCAGCTCCTAGTATGTGAGCAGTTGATGACATGTCTGCATCATGCCCCCTTAGCCACCCACCCCCCGTAGGTTCACCACTGGGGCATATTAAGACTACATTTACAAACTTATAACATTTTCAGGAATATTTTTGAAATTACATTTTCTAACCAATTTTAACAAATGCTTACCAAAGAGAGCAAGCAGAGCTTGAAGAACAAATTGAATATTTCTCCTGTTAGCTTGTTTTCCTGTCCTAAGAGTCACTTCATCTTGGCCCACTTCCATGAGATCAAAGCCTGAAAACATAAAATGAATGTGTGGCCTAATTTGAGAATATTACAATATTAATTGTCTTAATTCTACACAGCATGGAAATGTGCAATAATTTTACTGTCAAAAGTCTCTTATATATTATAATAGTAAAACGATTTTTAAAATTGTAACCATTTTGTATGTTGGGGAAGAGAGAACAAAGTTTGCAGTAATCTACACGGGAGAAGGCCCCTAAAGGTTCTACCATGAAAATATTTAATTTGGCTCTTTAAAAACCACTTAAAGAGTTTCATCAATATTTATTATGCAGCAATATATTTTATATTATTTGTGCTTGTTTAAAAAACTCACATAAAGAGTGCAATAAATGTGTAGCATGTAATTAAAAAATATATATAACTGGTAAAAATGAAATTACTGATAAAGAAAATGGCAATTGTAAATTTTGCTTATACACATATTTTGGGTTTTTATTTACATACATTGAGATTATGCTTAGAATATACTTTATATGAATCAAGACATAACATTTAAAAAAAATAGATAAATGATGACTTGATTATTAGTAAATTTTGACATGATATTTATGTTAATTATTGATACACTCATAAACACAATTTACATACATTGAGATTATGCTTAGAATATACTTTATATGAATCAAGACATAACATTTAAAAAAAATAGATAAATGATGACTTGATTATTAGTAAATTTTGACATGATATTTATGTTAATTGTATTAATACTTTTATTTAGTAAACTTGATGAAACAGAGAAATCCATTTAGATATTAAAGCTCGAGGTTCAGAAAGAAAATAATGCAGCACTAACCACGATGAGAGAATTTAGACTAATTGACAGATTCCTTTTAGCTCCGTACCACTATTTGACTAAACAAAACCCCTAAAATAAAAAATAATAAAAGTAAAAGAAACTTCAAGCTGGCCATACAACTTCTTTACTTTTGTTTAGTGTTAATTTCATTTTGTTTACTCCCCTGTGACATTGGTATATAATGACAACTTTATAGTGGTAATTGGCATGGGGTTGTCAAAAAAATAAAAAAATAAAAATGCTGCACAAATTTCTCATCCGACTTCTTTTTAACTATGGTCAATCACATAATAATTCTGGACAATGTTGAAATTTACTCCTTAACACTATTACATAACAGGGGCATATAAAATTGATTTCTTAATTTCATACCAAAGAAATTAGTGAATTGTTCTAAGATGGGTTGGAGATTGTAGTTTTAAAGGACCTTGACTTAAATAAGTACCGAAAAAGGATAGGAAAACAAAAGTAATAAATTGTAAAACCCCTCCACATGACCTTAAGCCTCTACAAAGATATCAACACTATTTCAATATCTTGCCCAGCCAAGACCGTGTTGACAAAATAATTTTGTTCGCACAAGACTCCTTTAAGGAGATTTTTGTCTTGTTTTGTATTTGTTGTGCTTGGAACATAAATCTGACAGAAGTTCAAATTATACTGAATATTAAAGTAAATATTTTTCATCAATATCAATGAAGATTTTTTTTTGTAGAAAGAAAAATATTTCTATGATAAGCATTACATGAAAATAAAATAGGGTCCATGTTTTAATCCATGAAAACTACTTATATTTGGTACTAGGCAAAATATGTAACATAAAAGTTATAAAGTTTTTAATATAATAGAATGGTATGGCAAAGGGTTTATATTATCGGTGTGTTTAACAAGGATAACTATTAACATGACCCCAAGGGTTGGGTGGGCGGAGTGAAACTAGGAGGAATTAAATCAGTATTATTCTGGAGAAAATGATAAAAACATATGAAAAGGTTTATCTAATATTTGGAACTACGTTTAATTATCCAATTCATATAAAGAGTAAAATAAACTGTAATAATAATTAAATGCACAAAGCTGATCAATTAATAAATATATATTATATTGTTTAAATAGTTTCTTTCAGTAATTAGAATTGTCACTATTAAAAAAAATCCCAGTTTTACAGGGGAAATCCCAACTTTTCCAGGCAATTTCAATTTTATTCTCAGACACAAAATTATACATGTTTTTATAGCTCCACTAGTTTTACAGGTACGTGGAAACCCTAAGTAATAAAAATAGTAATAAATCAAATGCAAGTTTTTTGTTTACTAAATAATTGAAATATAAGTAAGGAATTACCCAGAGCACAAAAATCACGGATAGCTCACTGGTGGAGCATTGGCACACTAAGCAAAAGGTCCTGGGTTTGATTCCCGTGTTCAGGTGTTATTTTTCAATCTATTTGATTATGAGTGATTACTCCTGTAATTATAATCATTCATCCCCCATGATTCACCTTTCATATATACTTAGCTGTATAATGGTGCTTTCAAATAATTTTAATTTTTAAAATGCTTCAGTGCCCCTGTGAGTGGTTTAAGAGAAGATTTATCAGTAATTAATAAGCAAGTAATCAGTAATTAATAATCAAGCAAATCTATTTATATTCTACCATTGTATCATCTTTAGCCAGATTTCACTAATTAACATGTGTAACTTTCATTCTAGAGATTGTTTTATGGTGCTGCTCGTGAAGGTTGAATTCATTTTTGAATGAATTAAAGTGAGTTTCAAATGCTGGCACATAGAAAACAATGACTTCTTTTAGCTTGTTTTCATGGATACCTCTCCTCCAGTTTGTTTTGTACAGTGAACACTATATTTTAACCAAGTGAAAGCAGGAGAAAATGAAGATAGCCCTGAAACAGTTTTTTTCTTTAGATAATTTTCAAGAAAAACTGTGTCAGGCTAGATTATAATTGATAAGACCCTTCTCTAATGCTGTGAGATTATGATATCACCCCTAAGACTTGAATCAGCAAGGGTATGGCATTTTTAACAGTCAAACTGTACAGAGGTGCAATAGCCACTCAACTGGAATCTGTTATAACTCAAGGGTGCAGAGATGCGATAAGCACTTCACTTTCACAATAGTTTAGTTTCACTTTTATAATAAGATAAGATAGGAAGTGGTTTAATATATGAATATAAATTAAATAATGTGATATTTATTTAATATAAAATGACTTATGAGGCGTATTACCTAAACAATTACTAAGACACGGTGCTAAAAAAACTTATTTGGTTGGATACCTAGCTCGCTGGTACCTTAACACAATATATACTCAGTTTTAACAATCAAATGACCTACAACTATTGAGAAAGATTGATGTATAATAATTAAGTAATGTTGTAGAGGTACGAATCAGTAGTACCCCAAGTGAAGTAGATACAAGAGTACCACAAATGAATTAGTTATAGAAACAATGATTTCCAGTGAAAGGCGATGTGCCAAACACCGTAATTGGTTTTTACTTAAATGAGTAAATCACTCATATAAGATGGGTTTTAGTCACCAGAGTCATGTGTTATTATCGTTACATTCAGTCACTCCAATCTAAAGCATACTTTACATGGTGCAAACTGCTGGCTTGTCAGTATTGGGTGGACAGCTACTGGGCTCTTCTGTACTGACCCTTGCTATTTAAATGTTGCAAGCTACTACTGGCTAGACAGGAAAGTAGCTGGCCTTCTAACTGGGTGGACCGTTATTGGGCTCTGCTGTACCGTGATTGTATGGTAACATGTCTGAAGATTGTATAGTTTTTATTCATAAGGTAAAAAGATCATTTTCTTTAATATTGTGTGATGAATTATCATATATTGTACGTAAGGAGGTGAGGAATAGGACAAGGAGAGTGTGGACAAGCAAATGGCTGCGTAAGAGGTCTCTAAGAGCATCATCAACAATATTGAAAGACCTATGTGATCATGATCCACATGAATATAGAACTGTTATGAGAATTACGCCCAAGAAGTTTGATGAACTTATGAGTTTAATAGCACCAACCATTTAATGCGCAGACACAACAATGCGGGAAAGTGTACTAGGTATGTATACATTCCACAGATTATCTTAATCTCGATACATATCGACCAACTTAAAACTTTGTTGGCCATTCCACCTTCAAGACACTCTAAAAAATACTTTTGTGAACAATTAAATAAAAAACGCCGACAAAAACCATGTGAAATATTGTCAGGTGTCTGGTCAGCCAGTGACCTGTGCGTTCACATGATGCCCCTGGGTGGCTTATCTATGGAGTGGGGGAAGGCCAGTGGGCAGTAAAACAAAAATATTCAAGTGGATGGCTAGGCCAGCTGTTGACCTACTCGCACGGTCAGTGGCTAGGCCAACGTGTTTACTTGATCTAATGTATGGCATAATTAACTAGTAGCCCTTTTTGCAGGAATCAGTAGCCAGCGAATAGCTAAGAGAGGTCCATGTTAAGAGAGAGAGAGAGAGAGAGAGAGAGAGAGAGTGGGTGTGAATGGAGAACCAACTTTAGAAGTATACACAACCTAAGGATGGGTAATTTGTGTTTCCAAGAATTTGTTTAGCATTAGAACTATAATTTGAATGTATTTCTCAGCTACCACCTAGTGGTACTTTATATGGTTGCTATTCTATAACTAATGGTACCTTGGACACTCAATTATGCAAGTTAGAGCTTTTCAAATCTTTTGATTACACTTAGGCTTAACTTGTTCTACTTAGACCAACTTCAGGCAAATAAAAACATACAATTTAAATCATATTTGTTAACAATTATAATAAGGAAAATATTTTGTTATTAAAGTTCTAAATAAGCAATAACAAATTCCTTTGGGAAAGGCTGTTTTTAGTCCAATACAATTGGTAGTTTTACATGCTCTTTACACGAGTTGAGAGAATGAGAGTTATTAAAATTAGAGCCTAGAGTTACACTTATAGTAGCCATGGAATCAATTTCGAAATACTGTCATATCGAGAAGGGGGAAATATGGGGAAAGACTGAGAGGAAGAAAAGAGAATAGAGGGAAAAAAGAGGGGGAGTTGGAAAAAGGGAAGAAAGGGATGGAGAGGATTGATGGCTTGGGCTGAAGGAAATTGTCAATAAATGCTACACATCTCTTTGTAAGTGAATCAAATCCCAAAACTAATGATTTACAAGGGTACGAAAAAATGAATTTTTGGTAGCAAATATAAATTAAGTGTACTTGGTTTTAGCGAAGCAAATACTTTGGCTGTATTTTGATTGATGTTATGGTAATGGGACATGTTTGTAAATTTTCATTTAGAATTTTGTATAGTACATTGCAGGATCCTGATTGAGTCATGAAATGGTGTGAGAATTTTAAACTTGTCTTATTGGTTCTCGAATACAGTCTTATTAGACCATCATTGACACGATAGAGACTTTATTAACAAATAAAATAAGAATGTGTTGATTATTTAACAAATATATATTGTCTTTCCGATGCACTAATTTTTTTGGGGCGGAGGGGGAAATATCTGATTCTAAAAGAAAGGATCTAAAATATTGTTTGGAAGGAGGCTAAACATAAAAAAAAAAAAAAATCAAAGCACATTGAGTCCACTGAAATTACCAGTTATTGGACACACATCAAGTGTATGCACAAAAAATGTATGTTGCCTCAGTTTTCAAGGTGTACTGACTGCTAAAGTGATTACATAGCCAATAGTTAACAGAAAATACATATTTGTAATTTCTTTGAAACCAACCTCTAAAGTATTTAAAAACAGCAATAATATATTTTTAAATATAGCTAGGTGTGGCGCAGTGTAAAAAACCACCGCCAGTGTATTTAGTCAGTCATTACAATTCTTTTACACTATTTGTATATGGTTAACTCTTGACTATAATAATAAGTTATGAGGGACTTACCCAAAGATGCCAACAGCTCATGACAACCTGGTACCCTCCATAGTTTCACATTGATAGGGATTTCTATGCTTTCAGTCTCAATGTTTTTCATAGTAAACTGGCCAATTACTTGACGAATAACACCAATAATGTCATCAGCAACACCAATATTGGCAATCAATTTTGACAATGCATTTAGTGTTGTGCTTGTTAATCCTGAAATGTTTAGAAATATTGAAAAACAGTACTAGACTAAGTATGCTAAAAAACATTCACTTTTATTAAAAAAGGGTTTTCAGATTTTACCTTAATTTGACTCACAGTTTTAGCTGTGTACTTAAGAATTTTATTTTACCAAATTTATTAACCATTGAATCTACAAATGCTTAGTTTCTATAATTTACACACTTAATTGATATTTTATAAATCATATCAATCTCAGGGATTATGTAGGGATAAAAGTTTAAACTAATGTATTAGTAGATTATTGATTTTATAAATGACTAAAAACACTTTTATAAAATAAAATTTGAAACCTTTTACAAATATTGTATGTTTAATGCTCAACAGTCTTACTATTACCATTAAAAAAAATAATTATAGCACCGCATCTTACTAACCATTCAGGTTATGCGCTTAAGTACTAATTACGCTAATGGGTCGGGAATTGAGAAGGTTAAATTTAGAGTAAGTGAACCCATATTTGTGTGGAGGGAGAGTGGGAAACCATTAAAGAAAAACCACCCCCAGTTCACTCGACCAAGATTCGAACATCAATCTACCCATCCTCGGCAGTCTAGCTCAACACAAAACTAGTGCATTAGCTAACTACGCCACTGAGGCAGGTTATTTTTTAAAGACCGAGTTTCAACTAAGGGAGTACATTTTTACCTTATTATTTAAAAACACATTATTTAACAGTAGTTTAAGTCAACAAATAAATTTAAGTGCAAATTAACAAGAGACAAAGTATTAAAAACATTCAATATTTATTTTATCCATCACACCTATCGCACCATCAAGTGTACAAATGTTTACTTTGATGATTCATTTGTAAAGATATCATCCTTAAATTTTTTAGGCTTTTGTGATCTCGAAGAAGCAAAAGAAGCCAAGAGAAAAGATTCATAAAAAAAACTCTCTACTAATACATATATTTTTTTAAAGTTCTTTTTTAACAAAAATAATTAAAAGGTTTTGCGAGTTTAATCAAAATAAGTCTCCACCATGAATTTTTCTGTAATAATGTTTTACATATTATTACATTAAATAATTTAAACATTACAAAAATTGTAAACAATGGTATTATATTTAACGTTAAAAGTGTGTTACAAAGAAAATAAGTGTTATAAAATTATTTGGGTGTAGTACAAACTAGAGAGGATTACTCTAATATTATTTAATTTATTGATGTAAAAAAAACACACACGCACGCACACACACACACACACACACACGCACAGGAGAGGCCAAATTACAGAAGGAAGAGCAGAACAACAGCTAATGCCTCCCCCCACGAAGTAATACCTAACGGTGGTTCCGTGGGGGAGGAACAGTGGCGAGGAGAAGAGGGTCAGGTTTTTTAGTCGGTAGGGGTTTAGTCAAGCCTAAACACGCCGCAAATCTTGGCGGCTTGTGGGCACTTTAACTTCCAAACCGAGCCCGACACACTGTGCGTAAAAGCATTT
>CABFVX010004761.1:39032-60386 GCA_902151425.1 Timema shepardi
ATACTTTTGCCACAAACAGCCCAAATGTAAATCCTGAGTTATATCTCCTTTAAAAATGGGAATTATATCTCCAAAATCCTGAATTGAATCTCCTCGGAAGAGACTCTCTTCCGATACTTTAGACACAAACAGCCAAAATGAAAATCCTGAATTGTATTTCTAAGTAGACGACTTTAAGTTTTAATGCTTATGTACAAACGTAATAAGTATGTTTAAGACTGCTAGATGGCATAACAAGCGACAAACTTTTATTTATGCTTAGTACAGCTCATAAATAACAGAGGGCAGCATAGGGTGAAAATCAATCAAATCATTGTAATTTAAACAATTTATAGAGAGTTTTTATATTCTTTCTATGTTTGAAAAAATTAAAATCACATTGTAATATGCATTTTATCATTTTAACGGAAAAATACGATTTGTGTATTTATAATTACTATGTTTGTATATTTATCTATGCATTCTATGGTACCTGTAATATTTACATCTGTTTTTAATAAATGTATAAATAATATGTCAAATCATATTGTAAAATATGAAGAGTTAAATGGTGTTAAAAGTCTTGGAACTTTTACCACAAAGTGAACTGTTGGCTCCAAATATATTTAAACTTCTATATTATATTTTCTAATATATTTTTAATTTGATCAGATTGACGTTTTAATTCAAGGAATTAGATAAGTAATTTTCTCAAAACTAGTAATTTTAAGTGGCGGATATTATGCATTTGGCATAATGATTTGCTATAGATGATCTTGTGAAGATTACAATATGATCACCTTATTACTTTATAAAATATTTAATATTTATTATTACATTTAAAATTACATTTTCACATATCCATTTGTAATTATTTATTTTCTTTTGATATTTAATATTTTCAATGTATTTCAAATATGTGGAGAATCAGTTTAGAACCTTAAGGTATTTGATTTTTACCTCTACAAGGAAGGTTTTTTTTCCATACCTAGTTTCATTCTCATACTGTCAACAGATTTGACACATCAATACCTTGCTTTGATAAGCTCTACAAAAGACGGGGTAGTATACAACCTGCATTACACCCACTAAACTAAAAGTTAATCTTTCAAAACTTATATTTTAACTACCATGAATCATAATGAAATATTTCTTATGTCAAGCTGAAGGTATCGTTATGCTGGAAATGTTGTAGTCATCCAAATTTAAATAAAAACTCATAGTAATTTGATAAAAATATATATAGAAATTAATAAATATGTTTGAGCTTCAAACGGGGAAGTTTGAAGGAAATTTAAAATTTCATTGACTAGATGTACAGCACAAATAGTTTATGCTTCCAACGGTATAATTCCATTTGTTTTTTTATTAATTAACTGAATAAATGCTTTTAAACTATTTAAAAAAATATTTTATTCATTAGTATGCTAAGCATAAGTTTTCCCACTCTCCCTTCACACAAATGCTGTATACATGCAGAGAAAAGAGAAAAAACACAAAGTCAGGAAAAGCAGGAAATTTAATTTAAGTTAGAAAAAAACATGGCATTTAAATACTTGACTCAAATACCTTTTTAAAGCTTTTGACGTTTATTTTTAAATGGGTGACCTGGCGGTCTAGGGGTAAGGTGTCAGACTTCTATGCTGGCGGCCGGGGTTCAATCCCCGGTCCTGGCAAAGATTTATCTGATTACCGAACCCTTCCTTCACCTCTGACAAGACATCTTGTGAATTTGGGGAATGCCAGGCCTCCACCGTGGTTCGGATTCCACGTTAAACTGTAGGTCCTTCATTTCATCTCACAATCACCTTACCATGACACATTAGCGTAAGTGCGTATAACCCGAACGGGTAGTAAGACGCGGTGCTAATAATAATAATAATAATAATAATAATAATAATAATAATAATAATAATAATAATAATAATAATAATAATAATATTTTTAAATGTGGTACTCAATGTCGTAATCAATGAAATAAACGTTAAAATCATCATTTACCAACAAAGACCAAAAAAATTAGTGGCAGAAAAAGTCTGGTTTAAAATCTTGTAAAAGTCAAGGAATTTTATAAGTAGGCTAATGATTTGTAGATACACTGTGTAAATATGCGACCAATTTGAATTGGTTGTAAGATGTGAAGTTTGTAAATAATTTATACTTACTGCACTATCAAGGTAGATACTGATCTCTAGGGTTATATTTGGGAGTGTAAGTAAACCCATTCAACAACCCTGCTGGCAATTACAAGATTTAAAATATAGGCTTAGTTCTAATTTATACAGCTTAGTTGCATCCCTTGAAATTAGATATTTTTATTGTAAAGTATTAAAAATACATCATTTTTATTTTTTAAATAAATTTTGCATTAATGAATATATTAACTTAATAAAAATATTTAGTACAGATCTTATTTTTATAGGCTATATAAAGTTTGTGAATTTTAAAATTCAGGATTTTTGAGATATAATTCCAATTTTTAAAGGAGATATAAATCAGGATTTACATTTGGGCTGTTTGTGGCAAAAGTATCGAGGAAGAGAGTCTCTTCCGAGGAGATACAATTCAGGATTTCGGAGATATAATTCCAATTTTTAAAAGAGATACAATTCAGGATTTTCATTTGGACTGTTTGTGGCGAAAGTGTCAGAAGAGAGTCTCTTCCAACGAGATACAATTCATTCGCCTCTTCACATAAAGCTCAATGCCTTCATGTTTTATTATCTTTGCATTATTTGATAAGCCTGTGAGGGGAAATCATTTTTTTTCACAAAGTGTTTATTAACTATATGAATGGTTCATTGTATTGAAACCAGCATTTGTTATGGATTGATTTCATTCATACATAGCTGTTAAATGTATGTTGAAAAATGACACTTGAACATGGGCATAAATCCTGAGATGTTTGGGCTTAGTACAATAATGTTCTACCTCCCAACTATTCAAACCCATCATGTGCCAAGTTTCAAAATTCTTACTCATTATTTAAGGAGGAACTTGAAAGATCATTAACTATTCCATTAGCTATCATAAATACAGCGATGACAGTGACATGTGCTGCTTTGCATGCTATTTCTCATTGTACAAGGTTCCACTTATACACAATTTATATAAATCATTATTACTCACTAATCCTAATCTCATAGTGAAATATGACCTTGGGCAAGAGACAAACCTAGATTACTCAGCTGTAAGAGTATTGGTGCACTAAGCCAAAGGTACCAGTTTTCATTCAATACTAATGTATCATTTTTAAATCTGTATTGAACAAATATGAGTAAACGACCATAATTCTTAATAAATGTTGATTCCAATAGATTCCGTTTAAAAACCCTGTAAAATTAATTTTGTATAACCAGCAGTATAAATGTAAATTAATCACTATGGATGTTTTTATGATGAATAAGCTGATCTCATTCATCCATTACATAATCTGCCATAAACTTTAAGGAAAGGGTCGGCAACATTTGAGTAGTGTTGTGCCGAAGTAATATTGAAAAATTGTTCAGCGTGCCAAACAACCTAGGCCCACCCAAATTGTTTATATTTTTATACTAGCTAACTACTACAACTATTAAAACATATTTAAGTTGATCTTGAAAGATGTAATATTAACAACAGGTTTCTAAATGTAATGCATTAAATAACTACTGTTTCTTGAATATGTAATGTTTTAAAATAAATAAGATAATAAATCAAAATAAATACAAAAGTTATATATGTGTTAAGAAAAATTTAAGTTCTAAAGACATTAATTCTAAATCAAAACAATTGAATCATTGAAAAATAAAACACGTTATTAATATTTTTACTCACACCAATGGGACACTTGTCATATATTCTTATCAGCTAATTGTTCAATATCAGGGTGTGTATTTGGTAACTTTTAGTTTCACACAGGCTTCTGAATGCGCAGTTGTTAAACATATTTTGTGTGGACTCAAAAAAGTTTTTATGTGCGAGAAAATGTGTTCTTACAGAAGTTTGTATTTCTTGAATCTGAGGCAGTATTGGTTCTCTTTTTGGTAAAGCACTAAACAAAATTTCAGCACACCTTAAAAAGTTTCCTCTATAAATTACACATCTGGGAAAGGTTTACCTTTCAAAGCCATGCACTGAGCAATTTTGTAGTTACATTTGATAAATTTATTTTTGGTCCATATTACTCGACCAAAAATATTAATTTTTTTCTTGTAGCCGGAAACAACCCTTCTTATGGCTTCCCTTTTTTCCGCAGAGTTTTGAAACATAGACTCAGGTTTGGATTGGTAGTGTATTTGAACACTTGATATAAGGCACACAACAGTTTCAAAGCATAAGCGCGATCCTTTTGTTGTATGAATCCATATTTGTTTGTTAAAGTCTCTTGAAAAAGGTGGATATCAAGCTTTTGTTTTATTGTAGTCATTTTAACAGCACTGTATTCGTTTGTAACAAACACCACTTTTATAGCCACTGATTTGTTAAATAGTTTACGACTGTACTGTGACAAGGATGTGACAGGCGAGGGTATTGGGGTGGCGGGGTTTATTAGGAGGAGGGAGGCGAAAGAAATGAGAAGTGGGCGTAAATAGAACAGTTCACCACTGTCAAGGTAGTCTTGTCACTCGACACTCTCGAATCTCCACAATACTCACTCAGTTCGCATGCATCGCATTGTGAGTTGTGACTCCCTCTTACCTCCAATACCAAACAACATTATTTTTGCTTTTATATAATTAAAAATAAAGGTGTTTATTTTTCAAATTGTTCAGTGTGTCTTTGAAAATTGTTTTGTGTAACACTTTCGTCACGCATGCTGTAGGTTGCCGACCCGTGCTATAAGGTTTTCCCATAGGCATGGAGAAACATGGACTCATTAGTGATAGAGCTTTGGCATGCGAAGCCAAATGTCCTGGGTTTGATTTTTGTGTTTAGGCATTATTTATCAACATATATTTAATCATTATTTTATATACCAACAGTAATTATCTGTACCAAATGTTAATTTCAATGTAATGTGTATAAATGCCAATAACATATCATGTGGTTGTGTTTATGATAGCTAATATGTCATTGACAATCTCACACATCATATGCAGACTTCCAATTATACTGTGAGTGAAGTATAACCTTGAACATGAGTAAACCTTATAGTCAAAAGTTTTAGGTTTGATTCCCGTGTCCAAAAGTCATTTTTCAATAAATATTTAATGTATCATATGAATGGTAATCAAAAGCAGTTCAATTTAGGTGTTCATTAAAATAAATATATCTAAATTACTTGTAATACCAACCTAATAGAGCTTGAAGGCTTGCACTGCATTGTGTTAATCTCTCTTCAGGGTCACTTTGTGGAAAGAAGACAGAAGAAGGAATTCCATTGGATGCTGGCTCAAATCTGAATCCAACTGACATTAGCAGATCTTTCCAGCCAGATACATGGCCTACTTTATTTTCAATACTTTTCTGAGTTGTGTACATAGCATTCTTCTGCCCTCTATGAATTCGCTGCAAAGACTTCTCAACCTACACAATTTATAATTTTAAGCATATGTTTAATTTTAAATGACATATAAAAATACCACAGTTAAACTAAAAACTTTAACAATTTTAATCTTAACTGTTGGAATATATATATTATTTAAACGTAGTTGTAATAATGTTAATATTAACATAGGTGTGCCTACAGGGGTGGGGACAGATATGCCCATGGAACCCCCAATTCCCCAAAGTAGCTTCAAATATGGTTTTCAATGAGGTAGGCGCACACACACACAAATGTAATATTTGGTGGGAAAAGGACACATTAAACACTAATAAAAATAAAAATTAAACTCTAAATAGCTTTTATAGATATTTATTTAAAAAAATATCCAAATGATGAACATTATAAATAGTTCAAAAGCTTAGTGTAATTAGAATTATATTTCTACCTGTGAACACCATTGATGATAGTGATTATATTTGCATTAATGTTTTAAATAATTCATCCGTTTTCAAACTTTGTAATCAATCTACACATTAATAAAATGAAGTGTTTGTTTGTCATGAGTATTGTGTGATATCTACCACACGTAACGGTCTGAAATTTAAAAATAAGTATCCTCTGTGCACAAATGTGTTCTTAACTGTGACCCTATATAACACAGTTTGCGATAGCCACGGGCCCACAGTCTGAGTTGAGGATAATGAAGTGAGTGGACCGACATGTCCAGGAGTGGGTTAGCATGCCTGGGAGTGGGCAGTGTGAGCAGCGAGTCTAATAGTTCGTGCATCGCGGGCCATCACAGTCTCTCATGTGTGAGGACCAGCGGCAAATTAAGTGGGTGATGTAGACATTAATTTCTATAATTGTGAACTGTGTTAATAGCGGTTTTTTTTTGTGACTTTTAATATTTGAATAGTTATTATGTATTCAATAGTTGTTAAATTAATTATTTGATTTACTTCTATTTTCAAATGTTATTTGTTTATTAATTTATAGACTTAATTATGATTATTATTTAATTCAATGACTTGTTTAGTTATTCATTTAATTGTACTTTAATCAGCGTAAGTTTTATTTTTAATAAACAAATCCTTGAATATTCTGTGTGCATTTTCATTCGTGTTTAGTTGGCAATCCACTCCATTATCCTTAAAATAACTCACAGTTCACACAGTAACATATGAACGGCCCAAAACCCTCTCAGGTCGCGCATGCTCTGTGTTACAATATATTAAATTGCTTCTAGAATACTATCACCATGTATAATAAATGGTACAGAACTCTGCACAAACTTTCTCACTCAATATTTTAAAAATGGAGATATTTACTCAAAAATCGTAATATATGTGAAACGAAATAAAATACACTAGCAAACCCAAGCATTTATTGCACTATACCTATGTAAAACATTTTTTGAGTCCCGGTTTTAAATTTCATAATTTTATTTTTAAAGAACTAATATCCTCATTTGTGTGTTTGGACCAATAAAAACAAGATCAATATTGGTTCCACAAGGGTCAACATTTCGTATTAAAATTTCGACTTCCGGTTAACATTTTCAACATTTTATTAGGTGTTGCACATCTTCATGTTATCGCTTTGCTATTAAATTCCTCATTTATAAATTTTGACCATAAAAAATGTAAATATTGACTAGTGGGTCCAAAATGGAGATAGATTATTGTTGTACAAACATTTCTCCTAAGAGGTTTAAGGAAAATTAATAAACTTTTTGAGAGATTTACTGCATTGAGACTTAAGTATTGTCTTTACAACTAAAGTTCACAAAATTGTATTAATATATTTGCCAATATCTAGATATTGTTAGTTTTATAAAAATATATTTCATATAAAAGTTTTTTATTTTTAAAAGTACTACAATTTAGCAATGATAAGTTATAAAGTATCTCAAATAGTTGCGGAGATACGGAAATTTTAGCTTCTATAAAGTACCCTAAAAGTCAATTTCATGGGAAAATGAAAATAGCCAGTTAATTTATAATCTTAATCAATGCCTAGATACAAATTTTAACCAAAGTCGTTAAAGTCGAAAATCAATTTTTTCTCTTCTCACCCTTTACTAAACTACTCTTAATTTTAGGTTTAAACAGACACACAGACAGAAGGCATTTCAAATACCATGTTTTAGGATTTGGGGGGTCATGAGACAGTGACATCCATCAACATTTCAGGTTAGATTTTTTTAAGGTCACAATACTTTACCTTTTGTGTTCAGATAGTTGAAAATATAAATATTTGCATATATCTTGAAAGTTATTGGTTTTATAATATTATGCTTTGAACAAAATATTTGTATTATAAATAAATCTACATATATGTAATGATAAGTAATTTTATATAACTCAAATAGTTTAGGAGATATGATAAAAAAAATAATTAATTTACTCATCAGAACTGAGCCCTTAAAGTCATTTTGACGAAATATTGAGAGTAGCCATTTTGTTTGGAATATTTATAAATGGTTAGAAATGAAATTTAATCAAAATAGTTAGAGCCGAATTTGATAAAATTGTCTTTTTCTCTTTTTTGCCCTTCAGTAAACTACCCTTAATTTTAGGGTTGGATATACGATCCAAAAAACCCCTCAGGGTACCCCAATGAAAACACTAGATACTAAGTTTTAGCCTTATCGGTAAAATAGTTTAGGCCCTAGATGGAGGGACAGACAGACGGAAATTCAGAAACCACTTTTTTGGATTCGGGGAGGGGGGGCGGGGGTCATGAAACGTCGAGATTCATCAAAATCTTGAGTTCGATTTTTTTGACGATCCCAATACTTTCTCTACCTGTAAGATAGAGAGGAAGTAAAAATCAACATATACATATATATCAAACATAAAATCAAATACATCAGACCCATTTCGGTGGCTGCATGATCTAAGGCGCTACTCTCAGAGTAGACCTACCTGACTGCTAATGACAGGGAAGTGAGATACAGGTTCGAATCTCGGTCGGGTGGGTTATTCCAAAATGATTTTCCACTCTTCCTCCATGCAATACAGAAAAATTTTATATAAATA
Organism: Timema shepardi; assembly: GCA_902151425.1. Taxonomy (NCBI): domain Eukaryota; kingdom Metazoa; phylum Arthropoda; class Insecta; order Phasmatodea; family Timematidae; genus Timema; species Timema shepardi. The sequence continues at coordinate 47,523 of CABFVX010004761.1, forward strand.
TAACTTACCTTATCCTTAAAACCATTAGTGTAACTAGTACATAAGAGTATAATATGAAGAAGTAGAAAAAGGTGGTGCTAAAAAAAAAAACCCATCAAACTACAGAGTAGCTCAATCACTGATGCCGCTTATTTGTTTTATTTCATTTTACATGTTTTAAAGATAATATTTTGTAATGATATTAAAAACAAGTGTTCACGTATCTCATTTTTATTTTGTACATTATAGTAGATTTGCTTAAACATGTTTAAAAGAATACCTCAAAATAATTGATATATACATTAGAACCTTGTTAATCTGAACTAATTGGGGGTGAAGCATGTTCGAATTCGTGAAAATTTGGATAAAGTGGGAAACTACATGGATACAGTATTTTGATAGATTTTTAATTAAAGTTGAATGAGTTTAATCAAATTTTCGTTTATTTAACTGATGTTTAACATGTAATATGTACTGTTATTTTTAGCTACAGGAAAACATTATTTTGAGTACAACATGTACATTTTAAGCATTTATTATTAGATATCACCGTTTCTTATGATTTTCTTTTAACTCTTTGAATTTAAAATATATTTCATTTGTCTTAATTATGTCCCCCATTTATCGAAAAGTGTGTTTGGTTTATACGGAATTTCAGACTATTAAAGTTTTACTGTAATTCAATTTATCAATGCTCCTACCATATTTAAAATACAATTAAGTTAAATTAAATGGACTCCAATTTTCTCATAGTTATGGTTGTGATACTTTTATATAAGAATTCTATTTTGAAATCTGTCCATAGAAGATCACGGCAAATATATTAGTTCTTGAACTAAGAAATAGAAAAAGTTATCTTGTTTATTAATTTAAATTGAATTTAAATAATTATAATCAGTTTTAAAATAACGTTTTAAGCATCAACTGATAAATAAATTCAAGTATTTATAATAAGATAAGTCCATGATACAGTTTTGAAACCTCTGATAAATCTTTAGTTTTAGCTACCTTCTATAATCTTCCCCTGTTGTTGTTTCCTTTTAATCTTCCCCACTTTTAGTTTATCTTGATTCTTCAAAAGTTTTAGCGTCCATTAAATCTTACCCAGTTTTAGCTTTGCTTAAATCTCCCCCAGTTTTAGTTTATCTTGAATCTTCCCCAATTTTATTTCCCTTCCTTCCCCAGTTGTAGATTCCCATTAATTTTCCTTTGAATCCTACTCTCTTGCTCCAGACGTATGTTTGCTGATTAACCTCGAAGAGATAAACGTCTTTTCTCTCACTCAAACAAGTTGTTTCATTTGCTATTCTCAAAACAAACCCCTACCCACACTTTTCTCATCCCCTTGTTATTGAAAAAACTGTTTCTTAGAATACACTAGCAGACATCCCCTTCCCTTCTTCCTGTAACAGAACAAAGGGCAGGACTGTCTGTCAAGAGCTTAACTATTATGAGTCATCAGTACCTGCTGTGTGTGGTGTGCACCATTAACCAAACCACAACAGATCAGTTCTAAGAATCAGAGAACCAAATGCTGAATATCAGTTTAGTAGATTGTGCCATAATCAGCATCAGCCCAACCATAATATTAAGTTGTGATCTCAATTAGTTTTCATAAGTGTTTTGAAAAATATATGGTGCTCTTGAAATCTAAAGGAATTTTAAAACACCTTTTTAATATCACTATTACTAGGCAGTGTTGGAAAAAAAAAGTGTTTTTCTAAGAAACAAAAGGTTTTTAAATCAGGTTTAAATATTTGATTCGCTTGAATTATTTGATTTTTCATTCTGATGACATTATTGACACCTTGGTTCAATCAGTAACATGTTTGTCTACATAGCTAACGGTCCCGAGATCAATTCCCGGCATGGCCGTAAAATTTATTATTGGTGAAACGTGACTTTATCCTTCCAGGGATGTATTAACAGCTGGGGGCTACATGTTGTGCCTGTCCTAGTCTAAGTTAAATTACAAGGCATATGAAGCTACAAAAGGCCTAGCAAACAGCTAGTGGAAAATATGACTTAAAAAAACTGACCCAAGCCATAGGCCGGAAAAAGCAATAGATGGATGTAAATTCTGATGATTTGGCCCTCTAGTACATTTTTGTATTTCGCCCTCACCTTTTCTTGATTCCTTTTTAACTTCATCAAATGCAAGCCAAACCATATAATGTTTACTACCAGTTATATTGAATTGTTGAGCTTAGAATACACAAGGCCAAGATGCCTACACTCTGCCACTAAACTTCATAAACTGCTCCTTGCTTCACTAGGAAAGAAAGGTATATCAATGGATATTCATATTACTAAATGGGATTTCCCATGCAGGCATAAGAAACAGGTGGTTTATTAAAAAAAAAAAGTTGGTTTAAACAATAATCCAATGGGGTTTAAATTATACAACTATGATATTTGATACATTTAAATTTGAGATTTTGCTGAATAACTTAGATTATTATTATAATTATTTTATAATGATAAAAATTGAAAAAATAAAACTACTAAGCAGTCCTGTGCGGGAATTAAATCTTTAATTATGCACGAAATACACCTTAACCCCACTTATTTACATCAATACAGGCCTATTATGTTAATCTTATTGTTTGCAACAGCATCCATTTGCTTTACTATTTAGCCAGCATATACTAATATTTTTAAAGAATAAAAGTGCTCTTTGTGAGTGGTTTAGTAAATAAAGCACAAGAGGTAACAAGGTACACTGGTTCAGGCAAGAAAGTTTTTTTGTTTTCCTATGGAGAAGACTCTTGTCATTTTATTTATTCAGATTAGTTTAGGTATGTTGAAGTTTTATTTTGTAAATAGTTATTATAATTCACACTACTATGTTCTGTAACCATTAGAATGTTTTAAAATTATATTTCTCTAACCCATTTTTAACTTCTTTCTTTTTCCACTATATTTTGTAACTACTCTAAGAAAATAATTTAGACAATTTAACTTCCCATTGTTAAACACCTTATTTAAACCTTTACAACTTAATTCATTTCTGATCAAATTGCTACTAACCTTTTAATTTTTTTATCATTTTTTTATTGACACAAATAAGAAGACTAAGTTTAGAATGAAATTATAAATTTAATAAATTAAAAATAATTATTAGTCTAAATCAAAAAATATTTTAAGAGTATTTTTGGTTTTCTGTCTTGTACCCATGGGTGTTATTTCCCATGGGAATGGGATGTAAAACAGGATGCAGCTTTTCAACACTTGTACGAGAAAAAAAAATTAATATCCGTTTTAGTGATACTAGTTGTTTAAAAGAAATTTAATTCCAAATTAGTGAAAAAATATTCCCCACCTTATATTGAATATATTTTACTGTAATACACATTAATACATAGATAAAAACAAGCACTTTTAAGTTCTTCCTAAAATATCTTACCAAATGTAAAGTGACTCTAAGAGCATCACGACACTTGTCTGGTGTCTTGAGTAGGTCACACAAAGCTTGTCCCATGAGTGCCACTTTGTTAGACAATCTAACATCAGCACCAACTAGCATGAAACCTGACCAATTAGCTGGATGTGCAAAATGTTTGGTGTGCTGCACTGTGAGCATTGCTTCTGCCAATGCCCGACTCACTCGCAAACCCTGAAAATATGTCATTGTATCAACAATGGTAAATACTGGTAGAAGAGATATATGTGCTCTTTAACATATGAAATTGGGTGACATTTATATTGTGAAAATAAGCTTTGGGAATTATACTTATTGCTAATGTAATAAATAATAGCAATTAATTATATAAAAAAATTACACTTCTTTTAATAGATCATTGGAAAAGGCTAATTTTAAGATAAAAAATAAAAAAGGACATACAAAAGTCTTAATGTAAACATGTGTTTTTATAATTCATTAGATATGCTAAAGGGAATAACTTTTAGTAGGTTTAGTTTTAAAAAACCTCAATCAAAGAAATTAAGTTATTCTATAAGATATAAATATTTCATTAACTAAATTTATTTTTTATATTTGTATAATGTATAAGGTACAGGGAAGGTGAATAGAAACATATAAAAGGGAATGACACAATATAGCTTTTACAATGAAAAGAAGAACACAGTTCACACCATTTATTGCTGGCACCTTTATTATATTAGGTTTACACATAACTTTTGGGATATTAATATTTACAATAAAACTTAGAGTAAGATATAAATTCTTACACTTAAGAATGAAAATACAAATATATTCAAATTAACAGAATTATTTGATAAATTCAAATAGCATTACCTGCAATAACGCAGAATAGAAGGCTCGCAAGAGTATTTTAGTGGCAGTGTCTGGAACAGGCCATAGAGACACCAACACACATTGGGCCCCAGCTGCTAGAAGGGCCCTTGTCAGTCCAATGAGGCCGTCAGAACTGGCCCAGCCATGGTAATCACGAGTATGACTTGAGTTCACTACTACTAGACGTGCTGATAATTGTAAAGTAAGTAAATCAGCAGCAGTAAGCAAAAAGTCAGAAAGAGCAGGTAGTTCCATAGCTGATGATACCTACAGGTAAAATATTTTGTTGTTATGAATATGCTACTTTCACTTCAGTGACTTCAGGCCCATTTCATAATCAGATTGAGTACGCCTGACGTGCAGTACTTTACTAAATGCAGGACAACACCTACCTAGACCAAAAGGGAATGGGCCAGTTTCATATGCAACTCAATGATGTACTTAAGTACTCAATGAAATTGGCCCTTCACCTCTGTTCTGTCTTGTATTTGAGGCACTATAGGCGTACTCAATTTGACTATGAAACTGGCCTTTCAGCTCAGTTTCAAAGTATTGATTAAAATGCAATTGTGAACATTTTTAAATACAGCATGGATAGTCCTTAAATTAGAGGTGTTAGGCTATATATTACTATAACAAATATAATGTGATATATACACACTCATAACTGCACCAACATACAGTGTACACAGTACTCCCACTTCTTTTCACAATATTAAATGACATTTTTTATAAAATATGTTTAATATTACTTGAGAATTACAGCAAACTGCTTTCCATGAAGATGAATATGGAAAGTTTAAGAAAAATGCAAACCAACACCAATATAGTTATTTAAAAATCACAGAGTTGAAGTCACCTAAGTAATTTGAATAGCATGGATTAGATAGATTCTATTTAGGGTTAGATATTTTGTTAAGGAGATGAGCCCCAAATACAATATTAAGAACATTGGTCTACTAATTTATGATTCTAGAGATAGAAAAAATGAATCATGGTAGAGTTATAGAAACAAAAAGTAAAATTAGAAACAACCCTTATATATTAATTTTATTTAAAATAGCATGGTGGGTTTGGTTGCTTCGTTTAGATTTAAATTTAAGTTCTCAGTTACAAAAGTATAGTTCAAAACAAGTCAGCCATTTTAATATATAATTTGTTTTAGTGTATAGAAATTTATAAATTCATTATTGAAGCCACATCTCATATAATGAATACATAAATAGTTAGTCAAATATTTTTCTAATGCCGAATTTATGTTAATAGGATGTTATGAACCAAAAGCTGTTTTGTCCACCTTAAAATATATGACTATTTTTATAATGTGTATTGAATTAAATTTTATTATTAAGTCTCTAGTGAGAATCTTATATCAAATCTGCTCTATCCAATATATACAATTTTGTTCATTTTAATTCGGTTATATATTTGCCTCTAGGCCTAACCCTATACTTCCAATTTACACATTTGTGAGCAGGTTAAATTCACTTATTTTGAAGCAGGAAGATTCCTATAAAAATATTCAAATTTATAAATACTTCATAAAAATGTTGGATATATTTCGAGAAAGAGAGTAGTTACTATGAAAATACAGTAAATCCTCTTATAATGTTGTGTTATGTTCCTGAGAAATGCAACTTTATAGAAAACTACTTTATAAAATTTATGTTTTCCCATAAGAATCGATGTTAAGTGTAGCAGTTGGGTTCCAAGGTCCCTCAAAATACTTACAAATACATGTAGTATCATATCGCGGAAACAGCTCAGGACAGAAATACATTTAATTTTGGGACGTGGATGGGAGTGGCTCACCACTCCCTCTCATGTGTCACCATGATGGCCACTGGTTGAAAGAATGTGTGAATAGTTGGTTGCTTAGCGGCACTTTTCTTTTCTTTGTAAATTTCATGGTAACATGTAAGGCCTTCCATGACAGTCCTGTGCACTCTCGCGCTGCGTTCTACTTCAGTGTATTCATCGGTCAACATCTGAAGTCTTTCTTAAATGCGTCAAAATGCAGTAGCCATGCTCTTCGTAGTAAATGTGCGTGAAGGATTGTCCTCTTCGCTGTCAAATTTTGGGCCAGCTCTTGTAGCTCATCGTTACTGAGTTCCTCAATCTCGGCGTCGTCCACCACCTCTTCTATGTCCTCCCTTTCTAGATTCTGGAAGCTTGCTTCACGAGAAACGTTGAGGAGGTTTGTGTTTGCACTTGACACAATCTCTTCAAATCCTTTAAAATCTGTTACACAGTCAGGCGGCCATAGATTTCACCACATCGTGTTGAGGCATGTATGGGAAACCTCTTGCCAAGCCATGGATATGTTATTGATGGCGTTAAAGAGATTGTAGCTCAACCAGTACTCCTTGATGTTGGTATTGTCTTCACCATCTGTAGGTGCAACAAGTTGCTCAAACGTACACTGCATCTAGTACCGCTTGGAAGTGGAGATTACACCTTGGTCCATTGGTTGGATTAGAGCCGTCGTAATGTGAGGGAAAATTATCTATGAGGAGGAGAATTGTAAAGTCTAAATTCTCCTTCACACAGTAACGCTTTCACGCGGGTATTGCGTAGACTTTCAACCACTCACAGAACATGGCACCAGTTATCCACACCTTTTTATTGGCTTTGTAAATAACAGGAAGGTGCTCCTTTGTCTTTTCTTTCAAAGCCCGTGGATTTTCTGATCTGGTAATCAGAAATGGCTTCATCTTGTAGTCACCAGATGCATTCCCACCTAGCAACAGTGTGACACGATCTTTCGCAGCTTTAAAACCGGGTACTTTCTTTTCTTCCTGTGAAATGTAAGTTCTGGCACGCATACATTTCCAAAACAGTCAGGTATATTCAATGTTAAAAACTTGATTTGGTGAGTATCAGCCGTCTTTAATGATGTTTTGAAGTTCGACAACAAAAGCTTCCGCCAAAATGTCAGAACTTGCAGCTTTACCAGTCACTTTAATATTATGAAAATTGTGCCAGTGCTTTTATCCATTGAACCACCCTCGGTTGGAACTGAAAGATTCTTCTTTAGAGCCTTTGCTGTCCTTAGACCTTAACACATCATGATATAAAAATTTAGCTTTACTTTGAACAATAGCTAAAGTAACTGGGGCACTATGTTGGTTTTGAGATTCAATCCACAACGAAGGCATTTTCTCCATCCTTTCAATGTTTTCGTTTCTTGTACGTCTGACCTTTGTCACACTGAACCCTGAAAGGTTTTCCACACTGCACTTAATTTTTACGGCATTTCCCTTATAGTGCGAATAGTAGTTGCAGGTAGGCCCAAAGCTGCAGCAATGTCTACACCGCGCTGACCGGATTAGAGTCGCTGTATTACGTCCATTTTAACAACCAGACTAATTGATCGTCTGTTTTTCTTTGCAATTAAAGTGTTAGATAAATTACATGTACGTTTAGACGTCATTGCAAACAAATAAAAACCACCACTAACTAAAATAAAAAACAAAACAAATAAACGCAAGTTGCACGCAAACTAAAAATATATTAGATATAAAAACAAAGAATGGTAAACACAAGTCACACACAAACTTAAAATGTATTAAATATAAAAAAACACAAAAGAAAATAAAGTTAAACAAAAGACCCACATGAACTAAAAATATAAAAACTACAAAGAAAGCTAAACACAAGTTTGTATGCTTGAACAAAACTGCTTAGCTTGCACCATCATAAGTGTTGCCAACTTGGCGTGTGTACAGCTGAAAAACAATGTTGTACCAAATAGCGGACGTTATGTAAAAAAAAGGTCAAAGATTATTAACAACGTTGTAACAGGCAACGTTATAGCAGGACTTCCTGTAGTTTCACCAATTTGGAGATCACTCCTAAGTCTATACATTTTGGAGGGGATCATAATTAAAAGAATTTATTTATCAAATCGATAAAACAAAATAAAATACATAATTGTAGAGATAAAAACACAACAAGCCTATAATTTATCCAAGATTTAGTAAACTATGGGTTTATACAAGACAAATTACTAGTCTAAATTACAGACAAAACATTTTTTTATTACCTATTTTTAGAAGATTACAGGTCTAACAATAGACTTTTATTTAGTTTAGTTTGTTTAAGATTTTAGTCTAGTGGAGTTGCCTGAGCTAGATAATTGTTCAGTTAAAGCATAATGTGTATTTTTAACACTCGATAGATGAAACATATGTTTATAGCACTTCTGTAGGCAAAATAGTTACAAGAAAAAAAAGTTTGTTAAGCTATTTTCAGGCACAGTTTTAACATTATAGAATTCTTGGTTTTGTTTAATTGTATGCCTATATGAATATTGGGTATATCTAGGGAAATATTTTTTCTTTATTGGCGGAGGTGATACAAGTGCTTGATTGTTTCCAGAATTGTAAATTGACAAAGGAACCCTTTTGTTGATTGAATGTGAAGCATTGGTGGGATTAAATAGCACACCCAAAAGTTCTAATTATGCCTTTAGTCATAAGTTGTATGGTTAGATGAAACACTTACAAAGTAATGTCAAGATGTATTCTGAAATGAAGTATGGAGTTAAAGCAAACTGAAAATAATAATAATAATAATCGATAGTAAGACACGATGATAATAATAATAATAATTATTATTATTATTATCATCGTGTCTTACTATCGATTCGGGTTATACGCACTTATGCTAATGTGTAATGATAGAATGATTGTGAGATGAAATAGAGGACCTACATTTTAATGTGGGATCTGAACCACGGTGGAGACCTGGCATTCCACACATTCACAACATATGATTAATACACGTCAAAGGTGAAGGAAGGGTTTGGCAATCAGATAAATCTGTGCCGGGACCGGGGATTGAGCCCCAGACACCCAGCACAGAAGTCTGACACCTTACCCCTAGACCATCAGCTCATACTAAAGGGAAAATTGAAAATGCCCACAAAAACAAAATGGACAGATGTTAATAATCAATTTAATTCTTTAGGAAGGCAGTGACTTAAAAATATAGATTCATTTAATCAGTAAGACCCTTTAAAAATTATATTTTAAAACAATGTGAAGCTTTTATAGGGTGGCCACTCAAACTGGGAAGTCTATTTTTAAAAAGGCTTTTCACCGATTTGTGAAACTTTGAATAAATCATTCTGAATTAAAAATGTTTACTACGACTTCGTACTTCAAGCTTAGACTAAATGTTAAAAAATATCCCTTACTCTCTCCTGGTGGGAGACTTTGCTATGAGCCACCACGAAAGGACTCCTCTCTCCTACTCAAATACATTCTGGGAAAAGTCATGGAATTACTCTACAAAATTTTTGATAGATCTGAATCAGAAAGCCATTATTTTACTTGCTTGTTATGTGTGAGTAGAGTAGGATTGTTTTTCTGCTGCATCTTAGTACCTGTTTGGAATATACGTATACATTTACTATGATAATGGGATAGAGATTAGAAAGATAGAATTTTAGAGGAAATGTTCTTGCATTTATGTGGAGGGAGGGTGAGAAAATATATAGATTAGAAAAAAAAAAGTTCATTTGATTAAAATTCAAACCCTTATTTCCACATCACCGGAAATCCAGTATGACATAAGAGATGTATGTATGCAACCACCGATCCTAACACTGATGCAAATAGTATATAAATTAAACAGTATAAATACAAATGTTGCTCATACAATTTTGCTGCATTTCATAATGGTTACACAAAAATTATAAAGGATTCTGCCATGAAGATTTTTTTTTAGAAAATATAATTTTATTTTTGCAGTCGTTATTGATAGTGCCGTAGCTTGCAGCCTTTGGAAATCGAGAACATGCAAGAATAAAGTAAGCCTGAGCAAATGTACTGTCAATGGTTCTAAATAAGTAGTTACACGTACACACTGGGTCATGTTTTTAAAACAGTGATTGTCTTGCACGTTAGAGTTTGCAGAGAGGAGCAGAGAAGACCAATAAAGTGAGAACTACTTTTCACATTAACCATGGCTTTAGTTGGAGTTATGGGGTAGGTAGACATTCAAAATGTTATTAATCGGATGGTTGGGGAGTTAGAAAAAGCTAAAACTGAAATCTTAAGATAAGCTCAAGAAACTAATATGATACAGACAATATAGAACAAATACTGTCTGTCAGGACTATTCACTTATTCTTACAATTCCCTTATTTCTTGGTGAGCCAGACAACAATATTTAAGTAATTGTTTGGGAGGAAAAAAGGGCTAAGTATCAAGTATCTAGGCAGACAGATGAGGAATGCCAAGAGAACCAAATTCCGCCTAAGTGGAGAAGCTTTGGAATATTTAATGGCCAACTCTAATTGTGTAGAAGTATACACTTTTGAAAAACTTGAACAACTTTTAGTTGAAAGATTCAAAAGGAAACAAAAAAACCAAATTTTCGTGGAAAAAATTAACAAAAATTAATGTTCAGGAGGTAAATGTAGAAAAGTTTGCGGACAGAATCAGTAAGCTTAAAAAAACCTATGTGTGAGGGGAAGGTGCTTTCTGGAACTAAGTAGTCAAATTTTAAGCAGATCAACAGGCACTAGGTATTCCTTAACAGACTTTCGGAAGACTTCAGGAAAATGAACAAGATTAGCAAAACCTAAAACATTTAAGGAAACTAAAGAAGCTGCGGAATTTAAGACGGAATTTAAGACACTTTATCAAAGGAAAGAAGGGCAGTGACATTAGATTTAAATACAGTTTTAAACCAAGTCAGGAACAGGACTTAGAATGTCAGGGTTGGAGGGAGCAAAGTAAATTTTTGACATTAGATATTATGTTGTAGAAGAAGACACCTCATGTTGTAGTACCCAAGAAAGAAATTGAAAACATTTTAAAGGAAAATCATGACAACTTATTAGCAGGACACACTGGAAAGCGATCTGAAAACTTTAGAATTGGAGAAAAATGTTGTTGGCAGACTCGACGGGATGATATGAATACCTATATATTGAGTTATGACAGTTGCAATAAAAGGACAATGAAGGGAATGACACAAGCCAGACTAGTAGAATTACAGAAGGTAACTCTGTTCCAAGTTTGATTCTTATGCGTGCAAAGAGCTGCTCGTTTGTTTGTCCCTGCGCAGGCGGATGGATATTTTAGGCTCTCTACCTAAGTCATTAGATGTGAATCATTAAATACTTACTATTTTAGAAAACTTTACAAGATATTTAGTAATGATAGGGATACCAAATCAAAAATTAGAAACAATTGCCAAAATTTTACTTTTAGTGTATTCTCAAGCATTCTTAAGATCAGGGCACTAATTTCATGTCAGAAGCAATGACTTAGGTGTAAATTACTAAGAATGAAGAAATTAAGAACTACACCAGGACATACTCAAGTAAATGAGAAGACTGAGAGGGTTCCTCAGACAATAAGTGTTGTCACATTTTGAAAACATCAATAAAACCAATTGGGATATCTTACTTACTAGTGACAACTTTTAACACAAAATGCATTCCAGTATCAGAAAATCCCCATATGAAATGATTTATGGAAAAAACAAAATAAAAAATAGTTACCCCATTTGAGAGAAGCAATCTAAAATCAGATGTTTCGAACAATCATGTTTTAGAGTTTTTAGTAAAAACTACAGGTACTATAGAGGAAAGTTTTCTGGTACAATCACAACTCCTTTTTTAACTACATTAAGCAACATTATAAAAAGGCCAGAACCATTAATTATTAAGTAGGAGATTTAGTTTAACTTGGTGAGGGAACAGAAACTAATCTTATTGACTTTTATATCTTTCCAATAAATCTATCCATCCTTGCTCTTTCTAACATTCATACATTTCATCGTTTCATTAGTCGTTTCCCTGCCAACAGCTAACACTGTGGCCATATTAACTCTAAGCTGTTAAACCGCTATTTCGTTAGTCTTTTGTTTTTACTATCAACCCGTTTGTTTCAACCCCACCCTGGTCATTCTCGACCTTACAGTCATATACAACACTTTGTGTCTCGATCAACGACTTTGGTAAGTTTGTTTGTTAATCATATTGTATTTAACATTCATTATTATTATACGATAGTTTTCTGGTTTTTACACTAATGTTAAATAAAAATTTGTTGCCATGGTTCTTTAATTTCATTTTACAGTGGCCATGAATATGGTATCAAGTATACTGAAATGTGTCGGCAGGATTTGAATCAGTATTCTTCTAATCGCTGAATATCAAACAAAGGAGTAACGGGACTGAAACAAAATAAGACTTGAATTTGATACTCAACCTATACTTAGAACATTTTTTCAATTGTTGTTGCTAGAACACTCAACTATTTAACATCAGTGAAGAATTGAAACTTGGTTTTTATCCTTAATTTATTCTCCAACATTGTAAGTATATTTTAATATTTTGTTTGAGTATTTTTAGACTTGTTGTCAACTCATGTTTTATTTTTCAATCTTGTTGATGATGTTATTGCAATGTATGTGGATAACTTTATATATGACACTTTGTTGTGCGCTCTAAGCATAATTTAACCAGATGTTTGAACATCAAAGCAATTTAATTTTAACCACCGTTTTTTATAATATATATTTAATCATACTAATATTATAAAGAGGAAAGATTTGATTTTTTGTTTGTTTGAAATGAATAGGCTCCGAAACTACTGGACCGATTT
>CABFVX010004762.1:3195-15399 GCA_902151425.1 Timema shepardi
GGGGGAGGGGGGGGGGGGGGGGTTCCTAAATTGTTTTCCACTGTCCCTCCACGCAAATGCGGGTTCACTTCCTCTAATTCAACCTTCATTAATTCATATTCCTTTAGAGTAATTAGTACTCAAAGCGTATAACCCGAACGGGTAGTAAGACGCGGCGCTAAATATTATTATTATTATTATTATTATTATTATTATTATTATAAGAAAGTGTACCCACAGTGGAGGGTAAGGAGAGTGTAGAAAATGTTTAACACCATCAGTACACTTGATAGGGATTCAAACCCCAATCTCCCGGTCATCGGCATTATAGTTAAACACGAGAGTGACACACCAGACCATGCGGCCACCAGATCATGTTATGAGACTATAGTCTCAAAGTTGTCAGATACTCTGCAAATTGAAAATGTTGTAAAATAAAAGCCTCTAAGTGTTTTTGATTAGCCAATCAGAAATATGTTGTTTTAACACGTGTTTTTTCGGAGGTTTTTAAAGGTAGACAATCAGCCGTGTGTATGTGTAAATTTGTGACCTAAAGTGAGTTTATATAATATACAGTATGTTCAGAAACTCACAACCCAAACTGAAGATATAGCGTGTTTCAAACCAAAAGTAATAAAAAAATCCCTATACACTTACATACTGCAAACTATGAGAATATCATAAAATCATTTTAAAAGTTTCAGCGTATAGTGCTTGAAGAGCAAAGATGTTCAAGCATGCGTGTACAAAAAGTTGCATAAGAGTTAAGTGCGTTGCACTGCACATGTAATAATGGCAATCAGTTTTTGTGATATAGGTGCCGTTAATGATGATCCTCAGAACGTACTTGCGTTTCTAGATGGACTGGTGTGTTGCTTACTATTAACTACGTTATGTTCTGCTGCCGTGTTCCAAGATGGCGAGGTGTGTAGTGCCACTCACTTAACTCTTATGCAACCTGTTGTACACAAGTGCTTGGACATCGTTGATCTCCCTGAGCTGTATGCTTAAACTTTGAACATAATTTAATGGTAACAGCTTAGTTTTTCGTATGTAAGTAGGCCTATATGGGGATTTTTTATTACTTTTGGTTCAAACAAATTATATGTGCAGTTTGGGATATTAGTTCCCGAACACCCTTTATATACTTTCAGATCTATACAAATATATAAATATCAAGAGCTGATTGCCGATTGGGTATATTATTTTATCATCACCAGTATCTGTGAAAGTTTTATTAAACATCAAGCTCACCTAATATAGTTTTCAGTGACTTAGAGTTTGGAGTTAAGAGTCCCAGTGAGCTATACTGAGAATTTCCCGAACGGTTTCCTAAGAAAATACTCTTCTAATTTCTGCAAATTTTAACTTACACATTCTTGTTTTAGTAATGTAATCAAATGTGGATAAAATGGACCAGTGATAAGATGCAAGGAAAGTAAAATTAAACGGTGATAAAACCACAAATGGGAAAACGCCTCCAGTGATCCAGGCTGAGATTTGAATAGCGATATCATTGTCATCCTCAATACATTTTATTACGAGCCTGACGCCTTTGACCACATGATTACATGTGTATGTCTCTCATTAAAATAGATTAGACATACCCCCAACGTTCAGCCTAAATCATACCAGATAATTTTAAGATAATTTTGAATGTATTTTATAGTTGTTAACTTTTGTACAGAAAACTATTTATTTTCTCTTGATTAAAAAACCTACGTTATAAAATAATTGTTACTATACCATAATAACATATAATATAAACTATTATGTTAATAATAATAATAATAATATATTAATAAATTAATAGCTGGGATCCTTCCTTAAAATTATCATTCTTTCTATCACCGCGTCCTACTATCCGTTCGGGTTATATTACGATTATATACTAATTATTTATAACGGTTTTAGGATGTTTGAAGATCATATTTAGAGAAAGTGTACCCGCATTTTCATGGAGTAAGAGTGAAAACCCACTTTGAAATCAAAGACAGTACACATGACCAAGATTTGAACCTTGATATCCCCACCATCGGTAATCTTGTCTACTGCCAGAGTAGCACGCTAGACCATGCTTCCACCGAAGTGGGTCTCATTATTATAAGAGGCTTTAATAAAGTAAGATTTATTAAGGATTTATTAATAAATCACCAAAATCTCAATAAAATACTGATATTTTATATTTTCCCGTGACTCTTAGGATCGTAAAAAAATATATAATTATAAATTTTGACTACCCTTGTACCTGAAAAGGTGTTTTTTTACATTACCGGATGTCTGCTTGGATATTTATTTGTACATTTACATAGAGCTGAAACCATCTAGGATATACATAAGGCTCCATAGGAGGGTGGGACATAGGGGAAGAGGAGGGTTCGGAACTATCAACCTAGCTCTATGCCTAAGAGAATCTTACAAAAGGGTGAAAAGAGAAATTTATTTTCTTTAGATAGGCTCAAACGATTTTAATAAAAATTGATAGACAGCCAGAGTTTAATGATTTAAAAAAAAAGTATCTCATTTTCCCGGGAAAATTACTTACAATATATCTCCAATTTTAACTTATTTTTTTAGATATCTTTCTTTGATACTCGTTGAAATACGAAAACACTTAACATTGCAAAGCTTAGATATCAAAGATTAGGATAGAAACTCCTGGATACCTGCACGTATTTATCTGATTGCCAAAGCCTTCCTTCACCCCTAACAAGAAGTGTATTAATCACAACTTGTGAATGTGGGGAATGCCAGGCCTCCTCCGTGGTTCGGATCCCACATTAAACTTTAGGTCTTCTATGTTATGTCACAATCACCCTTCCATTACACATTAGCGTAAGTGTGTGTAACCCGAACGGGTAGTAAGACTCGGTGATGAAAATAATAATAATAATAAAGAATCAAATATAGCCGAAGCTATTATGAATGCATTTAGTGAGAGATCACTCCACACAGATATATTCTGATAATTGAAAAATGCCACCTGAACAGGGGATCAAACCCGGGACCTTTGGCTTAGTATGTCAATGCTCTAACCACTGAGGTGTCTAGGAATCGTCTCGTGTCTAGGGTCATTTTTCACTCATATTTTAAGGCAGAGTGTCTATGATGGACTTAGGGAAATCATCTCATAAATGAGATGCATCCCAAACGATAATAATAATAATTTTTATTATTATTATTATTATTATTAGCACCGCGTCTTACTACCCGTTCGGGTTGTATGCACTTTCGCTAATGTGTAATGGTAGGGTGATTTTGAGATGAAATGAAGGACCTACAGTTAAACGTGGGATCCGAACCACGGTGGAGGCCTGCCATTCCCCACATTCACAAGATGTCTTGTCAGAGGTGAAGGAAGGGTTTGGTAATCAGATAAATCTGTGCCGGGACTTGGGATTTAACCACGAACCCTCAGCACAGAAGTCTGACACCTTACCCCTAGACCACCAGGTCACCTAAAATGTATTAAAATTTTGTCATTACATTCAAAATTAAAGGAAATAATATGCCTTTTATTAAACTGAGCTATCGTGATAAAATAATGTGTTTAATATTAATAGAAAGTTATTAAAACCCGATCTAAACCAAGATGTGTTTTCATAAAATGATCCTTTCACAACGGTTTTCCAGTTACCTCTTAGCTCCCTGTTAAACATTTCAAATCTTGATAATAAAGATTGAGAGCTCCAAACGTGATTAATTTCGTTTATTTCAACAAAAGTTAGAAATCCATAGAAAAGAAAACCAATCCGTATGAAGAATAAATAAGGAGCAAACCGTTGATACAATCGTTCTTAAATGTAAAGGAGTTTTCTCAAATATATGTTGAACCCAACGAGATGGCTATCGAGAGCAGCTTTGCAAACCTCCACACGACAAGTTTATCTTATCTGAGGATGTTATTTATTACTTTGATCGAATATATCTTTTTAATATTATTGGTCTATCTCTCAAGCTTTGAACTTTAGTTTAAGGCAAGGAGTGAAAGCACAAATGTAAGGGCCAGTCAATAATAATAATAATAATAATAATAATTAGCACCGCGTATTACTACACGTTCGGGTTATACGCTTTAAGCACTAATTACGCTAATGGATTAGGACTTGGGAAGGTTGAATAAGAGAAGGTGAGCCCGTATTTGGGTGGAAGGAGAGTGGAAAACCATTTAGAAAAAACCACCCCCAGTTCACCCGACCGAGATTCGAACCTCGATCTCTCCGTCCTCAGCAGTCGAGCAGCTCAACATGACAAGCGCGTTAGCCAACTACGCCACCGAGGTGGGTTATATAAAACAAACCTGTATGATTTATATATTGGATTTTAGATTTTTAAGTTTTAAGGCTGAATATTATATGTAAATCCTTTCTTTTTCAGTTGATTAAATTTTTCATTGCACATATTTTCCGAATAATGGTAATATTTTTACTATGGTGTGTGCAATAATGTCATATTTTGACACAAACACACTTTGTCTGCATATTAAACTGCACTCATCTTCTCTTCCATAAAGAAATAGTTACGCTCCCATTTTATTTTGAAACTCATTGTCTTCTTGTTTTCTCATTGGTTTCCCCACGTTTATTAAATGTATTTGTACAAAAATATAATTCACTCACTTTCTTTTTACCATTGCTGTAGACGGATTTTTATGTGATTTAATCAGATATTTAAATGTTGATGCATTTCATTAGATGAGCTTCATTTTTACAAGTAATTTGTATAATAATTAATTTAAAAGAGTTTTTCAAAATCTACAACATAGATTATTATCATATAATACCGTTGGTGAAGTGACGTTGAGATGAATCAGTTCAGTTTTTATAATATTTCCAAGACCAAATATTTGGTTAGTAAACGCCATTTTAGGTTTTTCTTTAAATTGAACGACTATTTTACTTTTAATAACAATTTACTTATAGTTAACAACATTATAATTAATTATGATCTCAATCTGGTGTACTGGGGGAGGTTTCCCCAAAATGGTTTTCCACCCTCTCTCTAAGCAAGTGAAGTTACGCTTCATATAAATATAGCCTTGTTAATCCCTAAAACCATTAGCGTAAATAGTACAAAAGCGTATAGCCCGAATGGGCCATAAGACGCGATGATAAATAATAATCAAAAGTAAACTTTCATTATTCTATTTTATTTTTTTATTTAGCACCCCGTCTTACTACCCGTTCGGGTTATACGCTTTAAGTACTAATTACTCTAATGGATTAGGAATTTGGAAGGTTGAATTAGAGGAAGTGAACCCGCATTTGCGTGGAGGGAGAGTGGAAAACCATTTAGGAACCCCCCCCCCCAGTTCACCCAACCGAGATTTGAACCTCAATATCCCCGTCCTCAGCAGTCGAGCTCAACACGACTAGCGCGTTATCCAACTACGCCACCGAGGCGGGTTTCATTATTCTATAGAAATATATCTTTAAGAAATATTTATGTTGACAAATGAAACCAGGTACTTAATAGTTAGCACCCGTTCGGGTTAGACGCTTAAATACTAATTACGCTAACGGGTTAGGAATCGGGAAGGCTGGATATGGAAGAAGTGAACCCACATTTGCGTGGAAAAACCTTTTAGGAGAAAATCCACAGGTCTACCTAAGCAAGATTCAAACCTCGATCTCCCCGTCCACGACAGTCTGCCTCAACATGAAACTAGCACGTCAGCTAACTACGCCGCCGAGGCGGGTAAATGAAACTAGGCCTAATTAATTTAAAAAAGTTCTTTTTTTTAGCACCACGTTTTACTATCTGCTTAGGTTATACTCTCATGTTCTAATTACGGTAGGAGTTTTAAGGATGAGGAAAGCCTATTTTCAAGAAAGTGTACCTGCATTTGCATTTGCGGAGAAGAGTGGAAAACCATTTTGTAAAAAAAAAACATCAGTACACCAAACTCCGATTTGAACCTCGATCTCACGGTCGTTGGCAGTCTAGTCTACTCTGAGAGTAATAGCCATGCGATACGGCCACCGAAGTGGGTAAAAACACAGTGTTCTGACCTAACAAAATGCGTCCGTGGCCCACCAGTTTTGCAACCCCTGCTTTATGATATCCCCTTTTTGGTTTCCTTAACGATTTTGTATTGCTCTTGTATATTAGAGACACACCTTTCTATAATTTCTAACAAACAATCGCTCAGAAGTTGTTTCATTCGTCATTCTCTCGAAGACACTGGGTTACACAAACTGACTCTAATTTGTAAGAAAAACTCCAGTTTACATATTTAACAAGCATTGTATGAATGAATATACAAGCGAGTGGCTTCTATTCATAACTTTATAAACTTGTCTTTTGACATCTTAAATTTAAAAGGCATCGGGGGGAATCCACTTTGTCGCGAACCAATAGGGCGATGCTGGCGTTGAGAGCGGCAAATTAATAACAAGTGCTTACGTACACGGTGGGTTCATCCAACTGTGAAATCGACGCCGAAGGAAACTGACGAGGGAAACTTTGAAACTTGAAGTTTCTACAACCACATGGGAAGTGTACGCTTGTTTCTTTTTGAACTTGCTAGGAGCACTTACTACCTGCCACAAAGACAATAAAGCAAGAAGAACTTGAGAAGAAATACTCCTAACTCAGAAAGATGGTAGCTCCAGAGCCTAGGATACAGGAAAGGCAATGTTATGTTTTGTTGGGAGGTAAAGGGCTTGGTGGGATTTCAACATTTACATAATAATATTAATATTTAGCACCGCGTCTTACTACCCGTTTGGGTTATACCCTTTAAGTACTAATTACGTTAATGGATTAGGAATTGGGAAGGTTGAATTAGAGGAAGTGAACCCGAATTCGCGTGGAGCGAGAGTGGAAAACCATTGAGGAAAAACCACCCTCAGTTCACCCGACCGAGATTCTAACCTTGATCTCCCCGTTCTCAGCAGTCGAGCTCAACACGACAAGCGCGTTAGCCAACTACGCCACCGAGGCGGGTCAATATTTACAAATGTGTTTGTAGTTTCTATAGGGATTTTCTATTTGGTTTGTTCTTTTTGGTTTGTTCACTTTTCATTTTAAGTGTAATATAGATATAGTACTCTATTTTGCCATCCAATATAATACTTACGACTCTTCATGCTTTCGTTCTACTCCAAATTTGCGTTTTGTAAGGTCCATAACGTTTCTGTCACGAGTAAACTCCCTCCGTGAGAATAGTGTATACTATAAAGTATATCGAATTTTTTAAAATATACATCTATTAAAATAAATGTGGTAGAAAGACACATAATTTAATAATGAGTGTCAAAGAAAGAAATATACATTACTAAATCGTTTGGACCATCCATATAAATGATTGCTTTTAATGCTATTTTAACAAAGAAACAAATAATATTCAACCGTTTGGATCATCAATTGTAATGAGCTTCATTCAATTTTAATACTTAATTCTGTGCAATCATTTGTTCGATTAGTTTCCCAACATTTAATTCTAGCACGATTTATAGCCATTATTTGTTTTTATACACTTTTATTTGAATAAACATCTCTTTTCTTTCAGATTATTGATATTCGACAACTTATACTGCTATTTTAAAAGACGAGACAATAGAGTAAAGACCCTCTTCAGTGGTCGCCTGGTCCAAGGCGTCCTTCTTGTGTTAGACTGGCCTGCTGATGATGGGAAAATCAGGGCTCGCATTCCAGTCGGGTCTATTGAGGGGATTTTTTACTAAAAGGTTTTCCACTCTCCTCCCACATAAATGCGTTTCCTCGATCATCACCATCACATTAGACTAAATGTCATATATAGTATAGGCTGAACAGGTGACGTAGTTACAAAAAATATAAGGTAAGAATGTCAGTATATCTCCGTATTTATTTATATATATCAAATAAAATTGTTTAGTTCATAGTTATATAAACGTCTTTAACGATGAACTTACCCAATCTATTTTATTACAACTGTACAATTGGCTGTATACTATAAAGGAGCGTTTGTGCAAGTTTTTGGATATACGGAATTTAAGTGACCTACATAACGGAACGTCTTGAGAATAATAATTTACTAAAAACATATGATTATTCATTGGTAGATAGATTAAGAATACCCATCACTTAAGGTACAAAATATATCATATTAATTCCCATAACCGGGAATCGAATTCTGACGTCTTAGGTAATTCGTCTAGCTTAGTGAGAAAATTAAACCATGGTTGTGAATTACAATTTATGAATATGAAGTTATACATTTTATAGTTGGCAAATAAATTGGCAGAAAAAATGGCAAAAAAAATGTAGTTGTGATTCGTATTCTTAGGAGCAATAAATGAACTATTAGTTAAATTTGTAAACTTTAAGTTTAATGAGAACAATATTAGCAATTATATTGGTTTAACAACCAAGACTAAACGTTTCCTATTAAAAAAATAGGTGTAGACTTTACGCTTAGTTTCCAGGTTCTCATTTAGATTCTTGGTAAGATTTCAATCCCACATCAAATATTTAACTCATAAGGTTTTTCCTTTGTGTTAAACCTTTAGCGTATCTTGGAAATCCCACCCAATCTTCCTCACCCTCATTTTCCCTCTTCAAACCCCTTCTAGCCCCTACTCCCATCCCACAATCTTCGCCTGTTCCAAGATTTATCTACGGCATTTTCCTTTCGCACATGTAACACTGGCTCCCGCAAGCGTTACTTAATTTATTTAAAGCCACCATTACAAGGAAGTGATAGCCTTTCTCCTTCCACTCGCTTTGATTTGAATTAACAATGGGAGGAGTGTTAGGCCAGGGTGATATTGAACAAACGGCTGTCATCCTGTACTAGTGGAAAAAGCTATTATCTCCCAGTTACGGACAGTTTTTGAAAATCTTCTTAAATTAAGAAGGAAAAACCTAATGTTTAAGGTTTTTTACAAACAAATCATATGCCATGATTTTTTCAGTCTTGTGAATGACATTGTGTTTACTTCTTCTATGGCTGCATTTTTTTCTTTTTCCCTATCTCCCTATACAGATCTATTACTTTGTTCATCTTTCTATCCATATTCAATATTTTGTTTCCTATCTTATTCTTTTCCATCATTTTCTATTAAAAACTTTCTATTTCCCTAAATCTAGCTAATTCTTATTTCTACTATCACATTTTAATCCCTCCCCGTTCCTCCCTTACTATTTTCCCTTCTCTTTGCCTCTCTTCACTCTACCTTCGCATATTAATTTCTACTTCCCTCCTTTCCATACTTTGTTCATTTTTCTACTTGTCCGTTTTCTTATCAAGCTACCTTCATTCTTTACTTCTCCTTTTCTCTTACTCACTTTATCTCGAAATCCTTATTGCTTTCTTCTTTACTTTAAATTACTCTCCCTCCCTCTTTATCACTATAATTTCCTCTATTCCTTTTCTAATTTACTGTCTCCCTCCCTTCTCTTACTTTCCCATCAATCTTTATCTCTCGTCGTTTATTTTTCTCTACCTGCCACTGCATTTCATCCCTCCACTTTATTACTAGGAATTACAACCTCGGTAAATTAGGACGTTTGTTGTTTTTCTATTCACAAATACTAAATTATTTTTAACCACTTCCTGGGATCGAACCAACAGGAGCTTCAACTCGGTATAAATAATACAGTATAGCATCTATAGCAGTTTCCATTCGTTAAAAATAACGACCAGGTCAACGTGACCTGTCGTTTGAATAAAGCTACCGGTCCACAACGAGGTACTTTCCCAGACATGTTAAAAAAATACACTTATACCCACTGCATGAAACAAGTTGTATCTAGTGGAAAATATTGCAATTTGTCTTTTATTATGTATTCACTTTGATTAATTTTAAAGGGAAAATTTGGTAAAGTTTGAAAATGTAAAGTAGTCTTAAGTATAGTGGGTCGTTATTGGAGAGTTTAACTCAATAATTTTACCATGTATTTTAATTAACTAATATTTTAACTTAAGATACAATCCCAACGAGTATTTATTTGAATGTTATTTTAATGTTCACGTGGAGGCAAAATTTATAATATTTTAATGGAAAATATAATTTTAGGCAAAATTAAGTGTAGTAGAAAGCTGAATTATTACCAATATTATCTTAATTATTTTATAATAAGAGAAAATACACAATTAAAACTATTTTATATGGAATCTCATTGATTATTTGTATTATTCAACCTCTAAATATAAACCATGATTTTTTGTAAGTAATTTAATAATATATTTTTGGATGCTTCCACCAATAAGTAAAGGCAGTTTCATTTTAAAACAACAGTTTTATAATTTAATTTTAAACTAGAGCTACCCAATTTTATTTTAAAATACAGTTCTTTAATTTAATTTTATAGCTACAATTCTCTAATTTCATTTTAAATCTACATTTCTCTAGTTTCATTTAAAACTACACTTATTAAATTGTTTTTTAAACTAAAGTTCTACAAACAATTTTAAATCTATAGTTCTACAAATTAATTTTAAATTTACACCTATCCAAACTCATTTTAAAATAGTTTTCCCAATTAATTTTGAAACAAAATTTATTTTTTCAACTAGCGCTATACAATTTCTTTAAAAACTACATTTCCCCAGAATGATTTTAAAACTACAGCTCTTTTATTTTATTTTAAAATTACCATTCTTAGATTTCATTTTAAAATTAAGGTTATCATATTTAATTTTAAAACAACAGGTTTCCAGTTTTCATAAAAAAAACTAGCTATCCAATTTTATTTTAAAACTAGAGTAATCGAATAATATTTTGAATCTACATCCCCCCGATTTCACTTTAAAACGTTTCAACTAATTAATTTTAGTATTATAACTCCCCAATTTTATTTAAGGCTAAGATATTGATTCATTTTAAACCTTCAATTCTCTAATTTAATTTTAAAACTACATTACTAAAGTTTCATTTTAAAACTACAGTTTGCCAATATTTTTTTATTATTGCTTCAGAAGGCGTCTGATTCACGTGCATTGTCTGTGAAGAACCAATAAACCATAGATGAAAGGTCATCATGTATATAACTCAATCTTTCCACCCCTTCTACTCACCTATACACAGTAGGCCTACCTAAACGATCTTGACCATGGCCCAATTGTTTTCATTATCTCGCAGTCTAACGGGGTAACAGTGTAAACACTTGGGGATCCACCACTCATGATCAGAACAAATGAATAGCTTTGTCCATTAATTACTCGACGAGCTGTTTCTCTGGGAGGGTTTATTTGGACTGACAGGTGTTTACTAATCGATCGCCTCCAGGAGTAACATTAATTATTTTCCTATTTATAATATATATATATATATATATATTTATATTATATATATATATATTTATATTATATATATATATTTATATTATATATATATATATATTTATACTATATATATATACTATATATATTTAGACTATATATATACTATATATATATGTCGGTGACTTGGTGGTCTAGGGGTAGGGTGTCAGACTTCTATGCTGGCGGACAGGGTTCAATCCTCGGTCCCGGCACAGATTTATCTGATTACCAAACCCTTCCTTCACCTCTGACAAGACATCTTGTGAATGTGGAAACTGTAGGTCCTTCATTTCATCTCACAGTCACCCTACCATTACACATTAGCGTAAGTGCGTACAACCTGAACGGGTAGTAAGACGCGGTGCTAATAATAATATATATATTTATACTAAAAAATATATGTATATAGTGTGGCTAAATAGACTTAACAATATATTGTGTTTAAGAACGGCAAATTGCTCTGTATTGTTGGGGGTGACAGAGTAGATCCTCTATGGTAACAATACGGGGTCGTTAATGTGACACTTTTTGTGACGAGAACACAATTAGGTTGTTAGTAAAGAGTCAAATGGGAGGTTTCGTAGTTGTAGACATGAATCTTCTCCACTGAAGAAGGTGAATTTTATGAAAGCTATAACTGTACTTCTAAAAACTACTTGTTATAGGATTTGTTTCTTTTGAGATATTTTCTAGTTTGATAACATAATATATAGGTAATTTAAGTGTAGTTTATTTATTTTTATTGGCAGGAGTGGATGTGTGAGAAAGGGAAATAATTTAGCGACTAAAAACTTAAGTTGTCGCTATACCTGGCCAAGGCTTGAACCCCGACCTCCCTTTCTTCAGATATTTCACGTCAGGCAAGGTTGATGCCTTAGCTTACGTGCACAATGATGTGAGCTATGCATATCTTTTTAGCACCACGTCTCAATGCCTGTTTAGGTTGTACGCATATATAAATATATATATATATA
>CABFVX010004762.1:15484-48323 GCA_902151425.1 Timema shepardi
ATATATATATATATATATATTTATTTATTTTTATTTATTTAGCACCGCGTCTTACTACCCGTTCGGGCTATTCGCTTTAAGTACTAGTTACGCTAATGGATTAGGAATTGATAAGGTTGAATTAGAGGAAGTGAACCCGCATTTGCGTGGAGGGAGAGTGGAAAACCATTTATTATTATTAGCACCACGTCTTAATAACCGTTCGGGTTTTACACACTTACGCTAATGTGTAATGGTAGGGTGATTGTGAGTTGAAATGGAGGACCTACAGTTTAACGTGGAATCCGAACCACGATGGAGGCCTGGCATTCCCCACATTAACAAGATGTCTTGTCAGAGGTGGAGGAAGGGTTTGGTAATCAGATAAATCTTTGCCGTGACCAAGGATTGAACCCCGGCCGCCAGCATAGAAGTCCGACACCTTACCCCTAGACCGCCAGGTCACCCACCATTTAGGAAAAACCACCCCCAGTTCACCCGACCGAGATTCGAACATCGATCTCCCTGTCCTCAGCAGTCGAGCTCAACACGACTAGCGCGTTAGCCAACTACGCCACCGAGGTGGGTTATAGATATATACATATATATATAAATTACGCAAATGAGCTATGGATGATGCAGTTTGAATTTAGAAGAATTGTACCTACACTTGTGTGGAGGGAGAGTGGAAAACTATTTGGGAAACCCCCTTTCAGTACACCCAACCGGGATTCCAATCCCAATCTCCCCATAATTCGCATACTAGTTTATTGGGAAAGCAACGCCTTACACCATGAGGCCACCGAAGTTGGTAATAGCACTAAATTAATAAGTATGAAACCCGTGGAAGTGAGATATCATAATTATATTTATGTGGCATCGTATGTGCATGAGACCGTCCCTTTGGGCTTTTTGAGACTTTTGAGACCTCAGTTTCGAGTCTCGTTCCCCCTCAAGTCCAACTAATGTGAGTGGACCGAGAGAGTCGGTCATCGCAAAACGTGCGCTATGTAATTAAATGAAGAGGACATTTAAATTAGTAGCCTAATTAGCACGTAGCATCCAATCCCCTGGAGGGACCATCCCTCCTAAACAACACCGTGACGCACAAGGTTTTATTCAAAGAGAGGTCAAATTCTAGGAGATAATGGCGTGAGGGGAGTTTTACTCTCGCTTGTTAAATAAACTTGGTGTGAAAAGCGTTTATTCTAATAAAGTGAAGCCTTTCTCTAATGGATTAGAACGCTATTTAAATAATGTGGAATCGGTGAACAATAACATAATTTAACATAATTGATAGAGAAGACAGTCAAACTGAAAGGAGAGTTGAGTTAGGCTTTAAAAGAAATAAATACTTGTCATAACCAAAAAAGGGCCATACAACTTTTTTTGTATCTGTACAAAGCTATTTTATATATATTTTATTTTTATATAGCACCGCGTCTTACTACCCGTTCGGGTTATACGCTTTAAGTACTAATTACTCTAATGGATTAACGCATTTGCGTGGAGGGAGAGTGGGAAACCATTTAGGAACCCCCCCCCCCAGTTCACCCGACCGAGATTCGAACCTCAATCTCCCCGTCCTCAGCAGTCGAGCTCAATACGACAAATGCGTTAGCCAACTACGCCACCGAGGCGGGTTATATATATTTGAACAAAATTATATTTTGCCGCCAAACTATCTTTATGTAGAATTTATAAATTTTTAAAATCAAGTTTGATATCCACTTGGCGAAGTAATTTTGAAGTTAAAAATATAATGAGCCAAACTCGACTCCAAATTTTACCAAATGAATTTATTACCCAACTAAAAGTGACATTTTATTGTAAGCTCATAAACAAAAGATATCTAAAAATTAAAATAACTAAACTATTTGAAATTATTTGTCTTATATAAAAGTAAAAATAAAGATCTTTTGGAAGTAGTTTAACTAAAGTGTCACAAAAATGAAAAAGTTATTGTTAAGTTAAAAACTGTTTTAAACATTTTGACAAATGTGATACCAAAAAAAAAAATTTTTTACGATACTGTACAAAAAGTATACAAAATATTCGGGTCAATTCGGTACTATTTTTGATCAGTAAAATGCTTGCGCAGTTGAATACAGGCCAGTGGACAACTGCACAGGAAAGAATTATTTTACCTTTATTGATGAAGTCCAACGAAATCA
This sequence comes from Timema shepardi, assembly GCA_902151425.1. NCBI lineage: Eukaryota > Metazoa > Arthropoda > Insecta > Phasmatodea > Timematidae > Timema > Timema shepardi. The sequence continues at coordinate 17,638 of CABFVX010004762.1, forward strand.
AAATTTGATAAGAATGTAATCTCAGTTTGCACTTAGAGGAAATTTTAATGTTAGTGCGGGTTGCAAGAAATATTTTAGCAAATGACTCACATTAGCGAGAATGTAGTGCGTTAGAACCCGACTCGGTGGCGTAGTTGGCTAACGCGCTAGTCGTGTTGAGCTCGACTGCTGAGGATGGGGAGATCGAGGTTCGAATCTCGGTCGGGTGAACTGGGGGTGGTTTTTCCTAAATGGTTTTCCACTCTCCCTCCACTCAAATGCAAGTTCACTTCCTCTAATTCAACCTTCCCAATTCCTAATCCATTAGAGTAATTAGTACTTAAAGCGTATAGCCCGAACGGGTAGTAAGACGTGGTGCTAAAAAATAATAAATACTTCGTTAGACTGGAGTACATCCCCCAAAGATAAAGAGTGCTGATAGCGGTGTACTATGAACACTTCTTCATTCCTACATTCGCACTTCTTTCATCACTTCATTATTCATCCTGGCGCAGTTAAAGATAATTTTAGAAAGAATAATTTTTATCCGTGTAAAGAAAAACAGTGACGAGAAGATGAAAGTGTTAAAAAATGAACAGAAAAGTGTAATAATTGTTTCGTTAAAGTTGACATCCATCTCTATCAATTATGTTACAATTTTTTTTTTTGCGCTGTTACCAAAATTGATTAAAAATTATATAGATAAACATTGACCATTATTAATACTTTCTGAGAAACTGTTTTTTATTGTCTTAATAAATTTAAAAAGCGTTTCGTCATCCTAGTTTACTCTTGTTGCTGGTAGATTGTTCATTCTAAAAGGTACGGTTCACAGTGAGACACTATCTTATAAACTACTTCAGAGAGATATCCGTCAAGGTATATCCTACTGATTAAATTGGGTTTACATAAATGAGGTCCATCGTATAGTTAGCTTTTACTGGCTGAACTTGGCGGTCTTGAGGTAAAGTGCTCGCCCCAAGACTCGATTTACATGGTTTCAAACTAAGTTGGGGTCGACGGATTTTTCTTGAGCAGCAATAGCTCGTAGCACAACTTATTTTTAGGGGGAAGTAAAGTCGTCGGCTACCACGTAGATTGTGGTAGGTAAAAAAAAACCATGGAAAGTTTGTGAGAATACCTTTCCGGGCAAAATTGGTAGGCCTTTCGCTCTCGCTAATAGAAATTCCTGTGTGCTGATATAATCAACGTTGTTAGTTACATTATAAAAGTTTCTTTTAATTCAATGCATATAATATAAACAACCATTAGAGGGATGTTTTAGCCAAAATTAAGGTAAAACAAAGAAACAAAAATTTCATTGTTTGTTTTGATTAAATGTATTTTTGTAGAATACTCTTTAGGGTTTTAAAATTTTCAATTATTTTTTTCTTAGCTAATTGTAAATATTGTTAATATAATATCTGCCTAGGTGGCAACATGGTCTAAGATGTTACTCTCGCAACAGGATAAAATGCTGATGATGGAGAAATCATGGCTAGATCTTTGTCAGGTCAGGTGTGATGAGGTTTATCCTAAATGTTTTCTCATTTTATCTCCACGAAAATGTTGGTACACTTCCTATAAATTCAACCTAACTCATCCCTATTACGTTAGAATTATTAGTACACAAGCGTATAGCCCAAATGAGTAGTAAGACACATTGCTAAAATAAATTAATACGATATTTTCATAAAAGTCGTATCAAAAGGTAAAGAGTAGAGGAGTCAACTGCCCCTTCCCTGTTCACAATGGTTTGAAATTTTTGAGACAGCTTGGGGCCAAACTATTAAAAATAATTTCTTAATTAAGTTGAATTAGAATGATCCTACCTAGGAAATGCTTATCAATGTTAAAAAAAGTCTAATGGTGTCTGTATTTAATTATGTAAATAATTCCGGTGAATTTTTAGTACTTCTTAATAAAATACAAAGATAAAATTTGGTGAAATTTTAGAGGAAACACTCTAGACTTTAAAATTTGAAATTTGATCCACGATAGAAGTAACAATAAATAAAAACTGGATTTATTTAATTATTTTAGTTCTTAGTCAGTCATGTTATTTCCATTTCAAAAGCCAGGATAACTAAGAATATCAACTAGCGTCTCAAATCCAAAGATAATCTTGCAGATTAGAATAGAGTTACCTGTGTTTATCGTTTAGTTGATTTGTATTTATATCATAATGGATTAAATTGTTTATTACGTTTAGGGGCTATAGCTACAATTAATATCATAGTCTTTAAATTGAAAAATGAAACCTGGATACGGGAATCGAGCCCTGGACCTTTGGCTTAGTACGCCAATGTTCTAACCACTGAGCTATCCGGGAGTCTTTCCATGTACAAGTTAATGCTCAACTCATATTTTGAGACAAAGTATGTTATGGACAAGCAGAAATCGTCAACTACTTTCAAGCGATCAATGTGTTTATGATGTGTTAACGCTAGAACTCCAAAACCTAAAAGGAAATATTTCATTTTTTTTTAATACCCACGTCTTACAACCATTTTGGGTAATACGTCTATGCAATAATTACGCTAATGTGTTAGAGATGAGTAAGGTTGAATTTTAGATGGAGTGTGCCTACATTTTATTGTGGGTAGAGTGGGAAGCCATTTAGAAAAACACACCTTCAGTATACCCGACCAGGATTCAAATCCCAATATCTTCGTAATCGGTAGTCCAGTCTATTTAAAGCGTGATACCTTAGACCATGTGGCCACCAAATCAAATTATTTCAAATTGAATTACAAATATAAATAGCAGGATATATATATATATATATACGATCACCTTATTTTAGAGTTATTTAAGTTACTTTTTATTAGTTAAATTAACTAAATAAATTTAATTTTTATAACTTTATCCACTATTATTTAGTAAAATTAAGTTACATAACTACAGTTTTATACCAAACTAGTCCAAACTAACAAAACTTAACGTTTCATGCATCTACAAATAAGGTTAGGTTTTGTTAGTTTGGGTAATATTGACATCAGCCTGTTATATAGTCTTAAAAGCCAGTTCATTATGAAAATGCATATGGAATTTAGATTTTGTGTTTTCAATCGCTAGTAAAATTATGAACACTAACACATGGAGAAAGATGTTAATTCGTAGTGTGTTAGTTAACTTAGAGTAAAATTTTATCAGCTACACTTACGTTAAGTCTCTTCATTTCAATTGTGACTGAAATTGTTGTTCAGAAAGCTGACAAGACACAAAATCATCCCTTAAAGATTTGTTGGTGGAAATAAAATGCCCTTTGACTTCATTAAATAAGTATGTATGTTGTACTCACTTGTTAATATAGTTTTACAAAAAGTTTGTTGCAAATCATCCGAAAATAATATTGATGAGTTAATGTATTAGAGCTAGCGTTTAAAGGTTGAGGAAATTGTTAATACATTTTTTAAACTCTCTATAGATAGTATAGTTTAAATAAGGAGCATTTTTTTGGTAAAATTAAATGTTTTTATTGCATGTGAGCCTTCAAAGAGAAATACACTCAATAATTGTAGCAATCTTTTGTTTTAAATGAATAAAAATAAATTTTGCATTTGATTTTGGAACTGTTCAGATCATATTTTACAATTGAACGAACTCAGATTTTTGCGAAAGGAAAATATACGATTTTCAATGGCCAAAAAAAAATTCTGTCGAAACTATAATGGGCAAAGGAAACTATCTGCATTAACTTCGTTAGTAATCGAGAGGGATACTTCTTTTGTATCGAAAAAATTTAAGTGATTGAGTGAATTTATTTCGGACGTAATTGAAATGTTTCATAATAGTAATTTAAAAACTTTATTATTATTATTTTAGATATAAGAGGACAAAAATTATTTTAATTATCACCTTTCAAATTTGTTTGATCTAATTTTAAATTCATTACAAGTTTTAGGGGGAGAACCTTTTTAAATATTTGCTCATACCTCCAATTAAAATTCTGAATTCTTACTATTTGACTATATATTTTAATAAACATTGTATATGAGATTCTATGAATAGCTTTATAGTTTAATTTATGAAAGGGCTGTTCAAATGTTTCTTGGAAGTTTAAGTGTCTATTAAAACCAGGGGTCACCCTACGCCACCTATTTGGGTATTTGTTCCACCCAATACTGCAAATATTGTTAGTAAAAATAAGAAAAGTATCAAATAAAACTATAACATGGAGCCCTAAAGATGTGTTGAAGAAATGGGCTGAATTTAAAGGACCACTTTACGACTTAATATTAAATAAATATACCTAAGTTAAAGTCCCCAATAGTTACTACGCTTAAATGTATCGCAGAATTGAAATATTTAATAGTCAACACGCTAGCATTAAAGTGTTGGTCGCTAATTACAAATAAACTAAATTTAGGTTTATTCACTAACCCCCTTTTTTATTTTATTTATAAAGGAGAAGAAAGTGAGATTCATCATCGTTACACTCGACATTTTTATTCTACCCCATTCAAATGGCACTCCTTCTGTTTCTGTTAATGAGTTTTTCTTGGTTTTCTGAGTGAAGGATCGTTTTGTAAGGTCTCATTTCTAATGAAGCATGAGACCACCCTTGCTCTACACAGTCCCTCTCTCGTTAAAGTCCGCTTTTGGTTATACTGAAGCCTAATGATGTGTAATACCAATTAGTCCTAGGAAGGGTGGGAGGCCTGGTTCGACCATGGACTACCACAAAATACCTTCTCTCAACCCCTTCACACTTTTACCCCTTTCTCTATCCACCTCTCTTTTCCTCTGTTCTACACTCATCATGCTTGTGATAAACTGCTCGCCAATTTGCGTAATCCATTTCGAGATTCGGAGGAGTTGAGAGAAAAGAACACTGGTCAAATATTGTATGGTAATTAAACAATGCCCTCATATTCCCCTAGAGTCGTGTTCGCCAACCATTCCCCCCCTAAACCAACCTTTCCCTTAGCGGGAAGGTAGGATTTTCCACGGGCTGCTGGATGAGTTGTCATTGATTACTAATGACTTTTTATACTTTACTGTGTGTATGTGTGTGTGCGTGGGTGATTAACCTTTATCACGACATTCAATTAGACCGTACAGTTTGGAAATTTCAGGTACATCAGAAGCTTTACACGTATGTTTTTGCTTGTAAGTATAAAATGACGTATTATCAGAGATTCTAAAATTGGTATTTATGTTGTTATTACTGAAATGTGAGTTTAATATATTTTTTTTATTTTCGTCTAACTCCATTTTATCACGGCAAAACCAACATATCTGATCAAATCCTCTAGGGCGTCACTCTCATAAGAAATGAGATTGAAGGTGTCAACGAGATTAAGGTTTAATTTTCAGATGAGTTTCCTAAAGGGTTTTTTTTCTTTAAAAAAGATTACTCTCTCCTTCCACACAAATGTGGGTACATTATAATTATACCTGCCTCACTTTTCACCAATTAGAATAAATTTGTGGATTTTCCATACGTATAATAAGATATATCCACGCACGCACGAACACACACACAGTTAATTTTAACACTATACAACAACAGTAACGATAACATTAAAGGGGTGACCTGGTGGTCTAGGGGTAAGGTGTCAGACTTCTATGCTGGCGGCCGGGGTTCAATCCTCGGTCCCGGCAAAGATTTATCTGATTACCAAACCCTTCCTTCACCTCTGACAAGACATCTTGTGAATGTGAGGAATGCCAGGCCTCCACCGTGGTTCGGATTCCACGTTAAACTGTAGGTCCTCCATTTCATCTCACAATCACCCTACCATTACACATTAGCGTAAGTGCGTATAACCCGAACGGGTAGTAAGACGCGGTGCTAATAATAATAATAATAATAATAACATTAAACGTAAACGTTAAATTTATTATTAATTAAATGCAAGATCAAATGTAATCCTTTTACTGTGAATTCAATGTAAACAAACATTATAAATTAATTATTTGATATGTTTTGAAATATAAGTAAATGTCTCATTTGTAAATTAACAAAATTATTCTCTCACTAAATCGTGGAGAATTAAGGTTCGAATAAAAGTCGCCAACTCACCACAATTTATTTCAAGTTATTAGTATATTAAAAAGTTTAACTTATAATTTTACCTTCACTTATAACATTGAAAAATAAAGTTCTAAAGTCACGTTTATTTCACGGTCACGAATTTTTAATTAACATTTTCGATAATTTAGAGAATATATAAATTAAAAATTTATATTTTAATTATATTAGATTTTTATAGATATCTTAGTGAGAAAGACTATCCAAGATTATATCAAATTAAATATTTGTCAACCTATAATAACCATAAAATATAGGCTTAAAGATGCTCGCAAAAATTATACACAAGTTCTCTGTTTATTTACTACTGTACAATATGTTAACTCATTCTGGTAAAGTTGGGAATTGTTGCAGAAATAATATGAAAAGTTGTGCATATAATCTTAATATGAATTTAATATAAATGTAAAGTATAAACTTGTTATATAAGTATTTGTTTCTTATTCTTATCTATGATTAATTTCGGCAAATCATTAATGGGTTTAAGCATTGTAATGATATAGGTTTGTATTACTATAAATTATGTAAAAAGTCATGGATGAAGGTAATTTTTTCTATATTTTAGTGGTGAAATCCTTTTCACATTGTTTCTTCATGGATGCATCTTAAAAGGATACTCTACATATGTATATATTTTATGGTTATTATAGGTTGACAAATATTAAATTTGATATAATCTTGGATAGTCTTTCTCACTAAGATATCTATAAAAATCTAAAATAATTAAAATATAAATTTTTAATTTATATATTCTCTAAATTATCAAAAATGTTGATTAAAAATTTGTGACCGTGAAATAAACGTGACTTTAGAACTTTATTTTTTATACCATCTTTCCTGTTAAAAGGAACAACTACGGAGTATTTGGCGAAGGCGCCAATCCCCTATACCAATAAGAAGCTAGCCCTCACAACACCTGTCGCCAGGACTCTTTCTATTAGTTAGATTTTACACTGTTGGCGAGGGGAGAAAGATACAAGGGGTATGTCATATATAAACCGTTGTGCGTATGTTTAAGGCATCTCCCACCCACGCACAACGCCACACATTGGCAGTCAGTCTAACACAGTATAAAATAACTTACATTAATATCACAAGTGTGCAGTGATATAAAACCATTAATTGGAATATGTATAAGTAATTAACATGTGTCATTTAAATAAACCGGGTGAGAATAGACAGCCATCAACAGTTCTCTTTCTTTACATTTATTAATTATACCGTTCTAATTAGTGCTCGAACACGGAGCTATAGACAGCTGGTTAAACGGTATCCTTTCCGTACAGTGATGATAGGCACTCGATCACGGAGCTATAGACAGCTGGTTAAACGGTATCTTTTCCGTACAGTGATGATAGGCGCTCGATCACGGAGCTATAGACAGCTGGTTAAACGGTATCTTTTCCGTACAGTGATGATAGGCGCTCGATCACGGAGCTATAGACAAACCTAAACATCATCACAGCATTATTATATTTGAAAAAATCCTTAGTGTTTCAATCGACGCCCAATGCGGGGTGATTAATTCCATAGTGTTTACAGCATCCAGAATTGACCCTTTACCTCAATGGATGGGGCTGGTTATACACCTAGTCAATATGCTATTGCGCAATTTTAATATATTTTAAATCACTAATTTATTTAGACTTATATGTAAACATAATATTTACAATAACTACTGATATAGTAGTTATCAATAAGTGCTTAAAATTATAAATAAATTAAATACAATAAAGGGGTTGAAAGTAAATGAAACATTCCTGTAATTATAGTGAATTTAAATCAGTAATTGAGCATTGCATATTAGGAGGGATTCCATGCTTATTGATTATGTAGAGCAGCACAATGTATTATTGAATGTATACGAGAAATCATTGTGCAACATATTATTATTATTAGCACCGCGTCTTACTACCCATTCGGGTTATACGCACTTACGCTAATGTGTAATGTTAGGGTGATTGCGAGATGAAATGGAGGACCTACAGTTTAACGTGGAATCCGAACCACGGTGGAGGCCTGGCATTCCCCACATTCACAAGATTTCTTGTCAGAGGTGAAGGAGGGGTTTGGTAATCAGATAAATATTTGCCGGGACCGAGGATTGAACTGCAAAATATTAGTTATATGACCAATTAGTAAAGTATTCCAGGGCAAGAAAATTAATTAGTGTGTTTTGGAATTTGTCTCGCTTCACTGATATGTAAAGAATAAAAGAGTAGCTTAGAAACTAAACCAAAATGTCTCAATTCCATCTTAAACTAGTGTGTATTGACCCTGCACGTTTTCATTCAAGTTCAAGGACCCGTGTAATGGTCGGTGAACCGGTAAATTTTATACAATAATACGCTCGAACCAGAAATTGCATCTGGTTGTTGTTCTGTGTGTTCTTCATTTGATAACAGCGAGTTTGGGATCAGTTAGGAATGGATTTTGTTATTTAAAATTCACTTATAAAATCGTTTTATTTTCTAAAATACTATTTAATAATTTCACTGGCAATAATTTCTCTGTTTTTTTAAAGTATATTACATAAAAAACTCATCAGAATGTGACGTCTGGTTAAATCGGTACTACTTACCTAAGTTAGGTGTTAATAGTGGGGGGAGACGGGTCTTAAGGAGGGAGCACTGAAATGCGTTTCAGATATTTAAAAAAATGGTTATGTGCTAGTTGCACCAATGTCTGTTCGCGCCTCTGTGTGTTTGCACCCTGGGAAAAATAACCATGTTTATTTACGCCAACTTTATATTCAAACCCTTATTATTCTAAGGGAGGTAAATGTTTGTATTTACAAAATTTGTTCATGTTATTTCCTTTAAAAAACATTTAATTTTTGTTTTATTCCCCCAGCCCAGCATATTAGATATATCAGGTCAATAACTAACCTAACCTAGCCTAACCTACCTAACCTATTCTGGCCAACCAATATTCCTTCATACTAGTAATTCTGAAACCGGACCGATCAAAAAATAAACGTCATAAATATCCTCTTAATAACTTCCAGTTGCTAGTATCAAGGCTTCGACTCTCCAACGGGCGCGAACAATTACAGCTTATTTGAGGCGAGCGCAAAAGCCCATGTTTTTTGAAAGGACGCTATCAACACGGTTAAAAAAAATCCCCACATTGTTAAAGAAGTGTTTTTTATATTTTTTAAATCACTCACTTCAAAATGGAGGGGAAGGTGTCATCATTATTCCCTTATAAAAATGAAAACCTTAAATTTTATTATTTTAAATAAACTTAATTTAAAGGTTAGTTTTAGCTTAATTTCAATGACGCTTCCCAGGAAGTTTCGTAGTTATGAGATAAATTAGAAAGGTCAGAAACAAACATCTAGCCTTTGTCAAAAAAAAACTATAGTTATTCTTAACAGGGTCACAACAGATATTTTAAGAGATTCGAGGATTATTTTAGTGGTTTTATGCCTTCACAACTACAATCTCTAAAGGGCGTACTGTAATGTGAGGATATTTCCCTTCAATTGGGTGGTACCCTTTTAAGGATCACTATGGTGTTTATATTTGTATTTGTTTGCCAAGAAACAGCTTACATGCGTGATTCAAACTAGTAAATGTTTACTTGTAAAAATTAGTATAATTTTCCCCATTAGTAGGGCCTACATGACAGTTTTACAGCACTCAGGATAATAACAGTGGTGCCATCTAGGTTAATTTACTTTGAAATTTGGCATCAAATAGACCACGTTTACGGAATAAGTAAAAGGCTCCTGTATTGTTATTCTCCTTGGTCATAATGCAGGGGGATTGAAACACATCCCAGGAAAGGTACGTTAAAATAGAAAGTGAGAGGTATGGGAAATAATGGCAGGAGTTTAAGCTTGTAACACCAAAACGAGTCATACCATCCTAATTTTGTAGCCGACATAGCGAGGTCATCGTAACTGAATTACGTTATGACGTTTTGACAAGAATGACGTACAACGATAACAGGGTCGCTACCGTTACTCTAGTTTACATTTCAGTTAGGGCTGGTCGCCCGTCAACTGTTAAATGAATTAACGTTTGAGTATTAAGGGGGTGGAGGTGGGGGATGGAGTAGATCAGAGATAGGTAGCCCGTGTACCTCTCCACCCAATCCCCTAGACAACCTGTCTCCCCGACATTTCAGGCCCTAACCCCCCCCCCTTTCGTCCACCCTCTCCTATGGTACATGGACATTTACAATGATGCCTCACGATTAACGATGGTGGCAAGCTGTTGATTACACGACAAGATGTGCGTGATAGATGACTATTGAATACAAGTAGGCATGTGAAGGAATTGTACTTTTGGCATGTTTCTATTGGCTAATTTTAGTCATGTACTGTGTTTTGCTACCCAGCATAGGTACCACTGTTATTTCTATTATTATTACCATTATTTAATCACCCGCATCAGTGGCAAAATGCTCTAAGCCTAGAGTCTAAGGCGTCACTCTTTTGTTAGAGTGGACTGCTGATTGTAGGGAGATCGGGGTTCGAATTCAAATCGGGTCTACTGATTGTGGTTTTTTGATAAATGGTTTCCCACTCTACTCCCAAGAAAATGTTGGTAAATTACCTCTAAAATTCCCCCTTTCTCAACCTAACTTCTTTATATACATGGCGGATTTATCCATTATAACTTTCTGGTGGCAATTAGGTCCAGGATCTAATCTCAACTAGATAAATTGAGGGAAGGAGATTTCTAAATGGTTCTTTAATCTCCCTATATGCGAATGCGGGTACACTGCCTAAAAATATTTACTCACTCATCCTTAATCCATTAGATTGATTTAAAATCATACATCTCAAATGGTTATTGAACCATAATGGGGAAAACATTTACATATTATTATTTTTATTATTATTTAGTTTAAGTTTACCTCGTCTTAAGACCCTTCAGGAATATCTGCATATTATTATAATGGAGTAGGGATTAGGTTTATATGACTTATAGGAAATGTGCTATCATTGGCATGGAGGGATGGTGGGAAACCATTTATCAAAAACAACACCTGTACAACCGGCTAAGATTTGACCTCCAATCTCCCAGTCAATGACAATCCAATTTATTCCGAACCCGACGCATTAGACCCCGTGACCCTTGGTGTTATGTTTATAATTCCTACCATCACTGAGAACCAGGCACAATACGAGCTACACGGAGTCAACTAGCCTTATGAAACTAGATTAAAAAATGTTTAAATTTATTAAATAGACTGTGCTACTTATTATAATTATAGGAAAGCTAAATTGAGACATATTTTCTTAAAGAAAATAGAGCTTTAATATTTAAAAAAAAAACACCGAGATTTCAAATTATTTACTACTTTTAGTGCAGTTAACCTTTACCAGGTGATTTGCTTTATATCACTATTATCATTGTGATTTTAAAGATGTATCGTTAGTAAGTACGCCACGTCTTTTAAGATAAATTTTAGATCAATATATAAAACATATTGTTTATTTGTCTTCTTTGGGTTGGATACAGTTTTAAAAGCGCTGTCATTCTCCGTAGAGTAATTTTCATTGAAATTCAGTACAATGCTCCTCTTGTAGAAGTAAAAGTTAATAGAGAAATGACGTTCTAACAGGTTTCAACATTCTGAAGCTTGAAAAAGCTATTTTATTGGAGGAGTCTTTTACTTATTTCTACACATACCGTTCATTTTTGGACGTTTTCGTGAAGTCACATAAGTATAAGTCAGTTAAACTAGTAATTGAATGGGACAAATCGAAAGTTTAGATAGCATATAATAAAGATTTAGTATATTATAAAGTGGAGATTTTTGTATTACTACTTAAGGTATTGCAATCTGCTGCTAGCAGTAGGTTATATGATAAAAGAAATGTATAAGTTATAGAATATAAGAGTATTTAAAATAATCATCAATACATACGTATTCTAATTGGACCGTTTATTAGACACATAAATCATTAAATAAGCAGAGAATACAAGGTTCTAATGAATAAATAAATAATTATATATTGAACGTGAGGTCCTTCCATGAATATACTTTGACGTGAAAAGATAGGTTGATACCAATTGAGCAAAACCGATAATGATTGGAGCTAATATTATAAATACTAACTAGCATGGCACAGTATTTAGCGTGGAATTTCTGAACCAATCTAGAACAGACACATTACCCATTACTTCGTTCATCACTGTGAAAGGGAACCCCAAATTTCACATTTTTTTATAATCTTATTTTTTTTAATCATGACAAAAAATGAATTAGTAGTGATTAAAGAGATACGTTATCAACTAGGCTAAGTTTTCAGACAGGAAAATAATACATAATTCTATTAAAAATAATTTATTTTTAAGAAATCAATAACATAGAATTTTAATAGAACAAATGTGTCTACGTATTTTTTAATATTTTCTCAGGATCAAATAGCTAAGACATAACAATATAAATATTAAATTGCACGTTTTTTAAACTATTTATTTTGAATTTTAAATAAAACTTTATAATTTTTTAAATTGCTACGTTCATCACCAGTTATTAAATACTTAATCTAAGGGGTTTGTACTTATAAGGTGGCTTAGATGGAATTAAATATCTTTAGCGCTGAGGGGAGATGGAAAACTGCAGTGATAGACCACATGTGTGGAAAACTACCCCTCGTACACCGATATTATATTATAATCTCAACTACAACAATAGTAACACTACATTTTATAGTGATCTTAACACCATAAGCATGTGTATAGCCTGGACAGGTAGTAAGAAGCGGTGCTAAAACAACACTTTAACAGGTGACCTGGTGTTCTAGGGGTAAGGTGTCAGACTTCTATGCTGGTGGCCGGGGTTCAATCCTCGCTCCCGGCACAGATTTATCTGATTACCAAACCCTTCCTTCACCTCTGACAAGACATCTTGTGAATGTGGGGAATGCCAGGCCTCCACCGTGGTTCGGATTACACGTTAAACTGTAGGTCCTTCATTTCATCTCATAATAACCCTACCATCACACATTAGCGTAAGTGCGTGTAACCCAAACGGGTAGTAAGACGCGGTGCTAATAATAATAATAGTAATGATAATAATAACACTTTCACGCCATAGACATGGATTGTGTATAATTGAACAGGTAGTAAGTGGTGCTAAAACGCACCATATACAATGTAACCACTGCTTTATTACTTATTATTATATTTAATGGATCCAATTGATGTGTTATTTAATTCAAAAAAACAAATATTTACACACAAAATCTACAATGCTGTCAAAGTTTCAAGACAAATGATTTAATTACCAAAATACCATGTATCTTCGTAGGCTAAGGTACAATATATTTTTCATGGGAAAAGCCTCTTATAAAATACAAAGAGATTTTATATTTGTAGTATAATATTGGTGTTATTTTATAGGTATTAGTAATATGCATCAAAAGTGACAGCTACAAATCAAATGAATTGACTTATAGATACGTGGAAGTAGAGCTAATAACTTTTGAAAGTCAGATAAGGCCCATTTTATGAAAATACCACTACATGATGAAGTAAGCACATTAAATTAAACTGGCGCGCTTCGGTGGTTACATGGTCTTGGGCATTACTTAACAATAGAATAAGCGTCCGATTATGGAAATTGTGGTTCAATCTCGGTCAGGTGCACTAGGGGTGTTTTTTCCTAAATCGTTTCCCACTATCTCTCCACGCAAATGGGTAGACACTTCCGCTAAGTTCATCTTATCTGATTTATAACCCATTAGCGTAATTAGTACATAAGAGTATAGCAAAAACGTGGAAGTAAGACGCAGTGCTAAAAAAAACTATTAAGTTTGGTTTATATTGACTTTGACGCAAAACCATTGTACCGCACATAAATAGTTAGAACTATACAGGGCGTCCATCTTGTTATATCCAGTTTGCTGCAGATGGAGAGGTAGAACGCTCGAGAACCAGCTGGGTGTACTGAGCAAGAAAAGATAGATTTTACCTTCCTCACCTTAACCCATCATAGCAAATATTTGGAAAGTCCGGATGGGTAGTAAGACGTGAAGAACAAATCAAAAAATGATTACAAACTTTTATTTGTTTCTCGGATATATTTACTTTGTTTTTACACCTCGTTTTACTACTGGTCTGAGCTATATGCATTTTAGTTATTATAAATTGGTAAAATTTAGGAGGCAGAATATAGAGAAATAGTACCTACATTTGCGTTAAGGGATGGTGCGAAATTGTTTAATAAAACCACCTCGATACACCCGGTCGCCATCTCAACCCACAAACACACTTCCTGTGAAGCACCACGACATATGAACCTATCATCTAGTCCAAGGTTCCATCCATGTGGGGTCCTGTTTTAATTATTAATCATTTAAATGAATTGATCAAAAGAAAAACACGCTCGCGAAGTAACGGTCGCCTCTTAGCACCTAAGCTCTCTCGACCAAGACTCCGATTGACGGGCCACATTTGTCAGCACCGTTTTGGATGAGTACTCCCTCACCCGTCAACCACTCTTCGACGCGCACCTCAACGCCGTTCAGCTGAGTGACGTGGAGCCGCTATTTCAACCGCTCTTACAAGTTTACAAAGAGCAAAAGAGAGGAGACAGCGAAGTTGGGGTCTGAACCGAATGTGCATCAACGGGTGATTTATATTGCCATTTCCTAGTGTAATCGAAACTTGGTCGTCGGAAGTGAACCGGTCCGTCGCAGTCGCTTGGACCCCCCTCCTCCCCCTGAACCCCAATACCGTCTGTCAACCGTCCGTAGAAAGATTCCCCTTCACCCTTTCCTTTTCCGTCTCACTCTGTCCCCACCTTTTCTCCATCCAACGTTTCATCCTCTCTTGACTTTGGACTTTCACAGAAAGTAGGTCCGGAAATTGAGTAATGTCTTCTACAGATCAAAGCAAGTGAGGTTCTTCTGCCCCTTTGTGAGGGGGGGGCAAGGGTGCAGGGCACCAAAAATCTACTCACTGAGCACTCAAAATACTTTTATCTTATTGTCTTTTTTACTTTCTAAAGAAAAAAAATATTAGAACCATATATTTCAGCTTTCTATACGAATGTATGTCCTTAGAAGAGAAATGAAAAAATGAAATTTAAGTCAAGGAATCACGAGTGAAAGTTATATATTTAATGTATAAATCTTTTTTGTATGTCTCCTTGCCATCGATGGGTTTGTAAATATCAACAAATCAATTATACATATCCTTGGCAAAGACTGTTTTGAAATAGAAACAAAGACTATTAATAAATAATAATAAAATTTATTGTGTGCCTCTTTGGCCTTATTAATGTCAGCAAAAGATCCGAAGTCACATAATAGGTTTTCAGTAATTGTATGTTAATGTAAGTGAATTAGTTTTATTTAAATTTATTTCTCGGTAATAAGCCACACCACACATTCACTCCCAACCATGCAGTTAGGTACATCACCTTCTTCTGAAAACACTGGTAGATATGCTTCTTTGTTTAGCATTCTCTTATTTATTAAATTCATTTTTCTAACATATATTTCTATATAAGGTATTTTTATATGTATCACTCTATTGGTACTATAGCAAATTGCATTGTAATTTAACTACAGTTTGTGTGTGTTTCTCTATTAAATACCCTAGAATGATGTATAATTACATCGAAACTAGTCGCCAAATGGTGGTTTTTTATGAAGCGTCAAAACTTAAGGAGAAAGGAATTACTAATAGCATCTTCAATCAGTAAACTCCAAATTTTTATAAGCTATATATATTATTTATTCATTTTTCACCAGTTTTTGCAATATATTTTCTAAAACTAATATTTTAGTCGTTCTGTAACTATTAATTTATAAAATATAATAGATCAGTGATTGAGTGAATATCATAAATTGTATTTAAAATAACAAATTATTTTATTATTGCTCATGTGACCACTGAAGGGGGTGATACCAATGTTGAAATCTCTAATCATCTGAGCACTTTTTTTTCCTGACGTTGTTTAACACCTATTTGGGATATGCGCATTTCAAATACGTCAAAGGGGTAGGGATTATGAATATAAAATTCAGGGTAAATGTACCAATATTAGCTTATAGGGATATAAGAAAATAATTACGGGAATCAATATTTGTAAATCTGATTATGATTTGAGATACAACCTCCCCAACACTGTTAAAACACACTAGATTACCCTGAATTATAGGCAGCATGCCCATTGTTGCGAGTAGCACAATATCAAGTGATTCATATTAATTTTGTCAACATTAAAATATTTTAAAAAAGGAAGAAAAATCTCAGCCTTTTTTTAAAATAACTACCCATTTGGTTTTTATTGAAATAAAATAACCTTCTCCAATTATAAAATAAATGTTATGGGATGCTAATAAAGCAGTTCACCGACAACAATGGTCGACTGATCTAAAACGTTGGACGTATTGTACTTGCTCATCGTTGATAGGATGTAAATAACGGATAAAGAAATGGATTGTTTTATTCCACGCGTTGTTTTCACTGTAGTTTAAATATACTCTCTTCATGATAATTTACTATGGTGGTATTGGAACCCAATTCCCAGTTTTCGAATCTTAATATACCTTTTCTCACTCACTAACACTGCGCCAACCCTTTCAATTACTTTCAACTTAAATTAATCCATGCTTATTATTTAATAGGCAAATGTCTATATTTTTAAAATCATACTCAGAAAGATTCAAAAATGATCGCATTAGATTAAAAATATATAGAAATAATGTGTGTATTTATATTATAAAATGTTGTCTAGATAATAATTATTTATCTTATTTTTTTAAAGTTAATTTTGGTTATAAGTTGCCGTACAGCTATTTTAATATTTTGTTTTAGGATTGGCTATAGTGACATTTCACCTAAAAGTTAAGATCTTATATTAAATTCAGCTTAAATAACGACTTTTATATTTAAGACATTGCTTTATCAGATAGACTTCATTTTCACATTTAATTTTATCAAAGTTAGTTTGATACCACTGTGTTTTAAAAATGAACAACGCTAATAAGTATAAAATAAAAAATATATAATATGATGTGTAAATCTATATTTTCTGGGCCTTCAAAATAATTAAACAATACCAAAAATGGCCACACAAAAAACTAATCCAAATATTTAATTTTAATTAAAGCGTTTTGTTTGCAATCTTTTAGCTTTAGCTAGTTTATAACAATGTTTCAAACAATTATGTGTAGCCAAATTTTTAATTATGTTTTTTTTACGAATTTTTTACACTGATTTAGTAGAGTTGATGAAATTAAGATTTAGAGGAAATCTTTCCTAATTTTCTTGGAGAAAAAAGCAGAAAGCATTCATCAAAAAACCACCACACCATCCTCCACACAGCCAGGATTCGCAACAGTACCTTTCTGTCAACAACAATAGTCATGATGGGCATGACATATCGACCACGTGATATATTATATTTTTAAATAATAAATTACAACAAGAGAGATAAAAATTGGCAATTTGGCACTGAAACTACATAGACAGGGTTACTCAGAACTCCACGGACAACGTTATAGATGTTGTACAGGGTGATAAGACAAGTACTTCCACGTAAAGAACTTGAGGACAGCGACGCCAAATAGTGACGCTACGACACGCCAATGTTGCCACGTGTACCTAGGACTAAGGGGGTGGGTAATATATCCATCTTCAACACATATAGAGTGTGGAGTAAATTATGACTAGTAACAGCCATTTAATTGACTGATACGGTCTAGGGGTAAGGTGTCAAACTTTTATGCTGGCGGCCGGGGTTCAATCCTCGGTCCCGGCAAAGATTTATCTGATCACCAAACCCTTCCTTCACCTCTGACCAGACAACTTGTGAATGTGGGGAATGCCAAGCCTCCACCGTTGTTCGGATTCCACGTTAGACTGTAGGTCCTCCATTTAATCTCACAATCACCATACTATTACACATTAGCGTAAGTGCGTATAACCCGAACGGGTAGTAAGAGGCGATGCTAATAATAATAATAATAATAAATGACTGATAACCGATACCCATAATGAATTGCTGATTCTTTCAAAGATATGGTTACTGGTTCTGATAAGGGTAGATACGGAAATGTAAGTGCTATGATGGCAACATCGTGTGTACAAGGGAAAAGAGGGATGAGGACGCCTGTGCTGGTTGCTGCATATGTTGCCCATCCCCCCGGGTGTATACAGTGCCAACTTTGAAATCTCGTAGCGCTGCCGTTCTTCGAAGCTGACCCCAAGCTCATTACGTGGAAGTACTTGTCTTGTTGTCGTTTAGCCCGACTGGGTAGTAAGAAGCGGCGCTAAGAACATGCTTGTCTTATCATCCAGTACAAACATTATATTGTTGCTCGTGGAGCTATGAATGATACTTATTATTATTATTATTATTATCACCGCGTCTTACTACCCGTTCGGGTTATACGCACTTACGCTAATGTGTAATGTTAGGGTGATTAGATAAATCTGTGCTGGGACCGAGGATTGAACCCCGGCCGCCAGCATAGAAGTCTGACACCTTACCCCTAGACCACCAGGTCACCTACTATGAATGATACTGTACGAATCTATTTGTATCCTTAAACTTGTAACCATTTTCCATTTGGAAGGGGGGTGATGGGTATCTGATGTAGGCATATGCAAGAGGTACCGAATAAAATAGACTAAAAGTAAATTACAAAACTTTTAACTGAACAAGCAGATTCTTGTTTTATTTGTAGACGCTAAGGATCTCGGTTAGTGTGTTGACAAAGAGTTATAAGATACTTCATGGAAGAGTCCCGTATTGTCAAATTACAAATTACAAAGTACAATAGCTTTCCATCTGTATTTGAGATTGTTTTGTAAAGCGTGTGCAAGTAGAAATAAAATGCACACAAAAAGTTCATTCTAGGTCACACAAGTTTATAGAGACAGAAAAGGATTAGGTAATTAGATTAGAAACGAAAGATACACAAAGGAGTATATAATTATAAATGAGTAATAAAGATTCGAAACTTTCAAATAGATAGTTTGAATTTTTTTAACTCAATTAAAATCCAATTAAACATTACTTCTGAATACTAAATATTAATTTAGAAACATTATAATATCAATATGTTCAATTCAACTTTTTCCAAGCTTTGAAAATATAACTATTAAATTTCAAATTAATTTACTAACTTTAATATAATAATAAAAAACACTGTATATAATTGTATCTCTGGCAGAAATAAAGGCGTAAAGTTTCATTGGCCCACTCACCTCACTCTTGTAATCAGTATTAAATAACTAATATATATATATATATGTTGGCAATATTTATCTAATATAGTGCTAACGTTATTGGTTTAAGATGATTCCCTAGATTTTAAATAGTTTTATTTACATCTCAAAGTTATGTAAAACATTTGAAGTTAGCTTTAAAATTATTATTAAAATACAATAAACTTAGTCGACACTTTAAATTCCATCCAACTCACAATTTTTTTTTATGAATCAGCAAGATTCCCTAAAAAACAGAAAATGTTACTGATGATTCAGTTATCTTATTTCATTAAACCATTCGGCAACCGAAGCCGGTCAAGGTATATTTTTAAATACTAATTTTAACAAATAAGCTCCTTAGTTTTTAAATGATTTAGCTTTTACTATTAAGCATACAAGTTGTTTAAAAACTAAGTACCTGATAATATTTTATAAAAAAATATTTAAGGTATAATCAAAATAAAACAGATTTCCTGTTTAAATATTTTCTAAAGGAAACAATACCCTTTGTTGATTTTTATAATTCATCTGGACTGTGACTAACGTGAGGTCTGAAGAAGGGGAGGTAAAGCATAAGAGGACTCATTAAATTATCATTTAAAATAAAAGCATATTGTGTGACAAAACTCTCATCCCTTTTGTGGAGGACACGCTGAGACGCTCAACAAACGTTTTATGTTTGGGTTGTTTAAAAGTTTATAAATATATTAAAGATATCACACAATTAGTTACAGCTCACGGTACTTTATTTTGCCTTTTTTTTATTTAAAGGTAATGAGACATAATGGGCTGGACCCTTTGAAACTTCCTGAAATTTCCCAGAGATTTAAGTTGGCTGGCTTGGCACCTCGTAAATAGTGAATACTTCAAAAGTATTATTATTATTATTATTAGCACCGCGTCTTACTACCCGTTCGGGTTATACGCACTTACGCTAATGTGTAATGGTAGTGTGATTGAAACCACGGTGGAGGCCTGGCATTCCCCACATTCACAAGATTTCTTGTCAGAGGTGAAGGAAGGGTTTGGTAATCAGATAAATCTATACCGGGACCGAGGATTGAACCCCTGCCGCCAGCATAGTAGTCTGACACCTTACCCCTAGACAACCAGGTCACCTTTAAAAAGTCTTGAAATCAACTATAAACTATTTGAAAGTTTCACATATATTGTAAGAGATTTGAGGTATTGCGATTTATACTTTATTTAACAGCCTTTAAGAGTCTTTGTTTCACTTCCACAATTCAAAGGACGGGGGAGGGATGGCAGTAAAGGTTTAGCCTTCTCATTATGAAGAAGCAAATCAGTGGTAATAAATCGTAGGTTACTTATCCAAGGCACTCATAGCCCTATTTAATTTTGTGTTTATTTAAACCATGATGCAAATATTATAGCTA
The DNA here is from genome assembly GCA_902151425.1 of Timema shepardi. Lineage (NCBI taxonomy): Eukaryota > Metazoa > Arthropoda > Insecta > Phasmatodea > Timematidae > Timema > Timema shepardi. Next base: position 38,247 of record CABFVX010004762.1, read on the forward strand.
TTTGATTAATGTATTATTATCTGCAATATTCTCGAAATTTTTAATTGGAATATTTAAATTACACTTATTAAGTACCCAGTTATTTAAAAATAGGACTTACAAACTAAATTGAAATAATAGTACAAACAAAGAGAATCATTTTAGTATCATTCTGATGTGTATTCTTTTATAAACAAATATTAAACTGAGTATACTCTCATTTGTGAATGAGTTAGATTTCCCTGGGTCCTTGAATGTATTTCCTAAAAATATCTCACCAATAATTTTATATATATATATATTATAATAATACAAATAGATATATTTAATTATAATAAGATAATTATGTTTAGATGCAATTATGTAGTCGGTATTAAAATATTATTTTGCTTAAAAAGATAAAAATATCTCACCAATAATTATACGATAGATTTATGTAATTATAAAAATATAATTATGCTTAGATGCAATTATGTAGTCGGTATTAACATACTATTTGGCTTTGTGAAATAAATAATGACTTGCTGGAAACTTTTGTTTGTGAATTTTACGTAAATTTTTAAACTCACATTTTAAATAAGAACTTATCTTACAAGCTAGACTAACTTGTATAATTCTGTTTATTACTAAACACCTGGTTATATCACTTATATATTGATTAATCATTTAAATGCAGGATGAACACGTATACAAAATTCAGGCTTACCTATACTTCCAGTCAATCACTAAAAAACAATTAAAACGAGAATGTTACGCAATAAATACTTTTTTTAACACCACGTATTACTACTTATGTGGAACATACGTTTATGTTCTAACTAGGCTAATGAGTTAGAGATGAGAAATTTTGAATTTAGAAGAAGTGTATAAGCCATTGCGTGAAAGGAGAGGGAAAACTATTTTGGAAAAATAACCCTCAGTACACCCGACCAGAATATGAACCCCAATCTCCCTGTTATCGGCAGTCTAGCCTAACACAAGTGTGACGCCTTTACCATATATCTACCGAAGAAGGTCACAATAAATATTAATTTGTGCGATGAATCGTTGAATTAACTGTAATTAAAGTTGCATTTCACGCTAACAACCAACACATGGTTTTCCTTGTATCGATATGAATACAATTCAATGATTTTTTTTTTATTTGGTTTCGCCTCTGGCTACTGATTTAAGGGTTCAGGGCTAGCCTTAAAACTGTATTTCTGGTTAATTCGGAGCATGAATTTTCACAAGAAAGTACGGATGTTCTGGGGGCTGTTTCTTGTGTCTGCTCTAGAGTTAAGCTAATTTGCCGGTTTGGTACTTATATAATCAATAGTTGTTTTAGAAGTCACACGTTAAAGATGTCACGTGATTCCCGAAAAGTGTGAGCGACGTACACCATTCATGGTTTGGCAATGAAACGATTTTAAGGCGTCGATAAGAATGACGCGCTCAGAGGCAGGTGGCTGCGTTCCGTCACGATTACATATCCTTTCTCCCCTCCCTCCTTCCTAGTGACGTCATTTATGGTTCAGCTCTAGTGGAACATTGAACAGGAGGGTAATAATTCCTCAACTCCCCTCTCTTGGGAGGAGTTTACAACTGGAATATTACCGTGCTATGGTATTATAAACTTGGAGGTCGTCGAGTCTGAGAAAGTCCAAACTGTTCTCGCTTGCACCTTCTTAGGTTCTGAGTCGGTTGGAACCAGGAATAGAGGATTCATTTGAGGACTGACATGGTTCGTTTCATTGTTTTATTCGTTTTCTCCCGTTTAGTTGGAACATTAAAGGATATAAAAAAATCTATCTCTTGAAACAGAACGAGGAAGAGAAATTTGAGGGAGACGCATCCTAATACTTTTTTTGGGGGGGGGGGAGGGAAGGGCTTAATTTGACATTTAGGAAAGTTACTATATATATTTCCATTGATGAATGCATAAATTCTTGTAATCAGCATTGTTAGATAAATAATATTTTATTCATACCTGATTTTGTAGTAAAATGTTATCATTTTTGTCGCAAAAAATGTGTTTTTAATTTAATGCGCTACCTATGATAATTAGATTGTATATTTACTTGAAAAAATAAATATAAAAAACATTTGCACTGAGGGTATTTATCTTCAATTCACTCGGTTGAGAATAAAACCCTTCCATCTCTCAGGGCAAAGTCGAGCGCACTAGTGCACACCTAACTTTTAACAGTACCCAAAGTGATGGGCACGCGTGCCAAGGCATCAGATTATTCTGGTATAGTTTTCCGTTAATAGGGAGTTATGGGTTCGAATTGTATTTTATTTATTTATTTATTTGAGGTATTTATGTAAACACTCTGAACTAACAACACACTAGAATTTCTTTGATGAAGAACCAGAAAAGGTATATTCACGTAATTTACAGGGTTCTTTTGCTTGACAGAATTTACATATGACCGACGGTTTTACTTCCCCTCTGAAGGAATTTGTGCTACGGATATTATCGCTCAAGAAAAATCCGTCAAACCAAGCTGGGAACGAACCCACGAGCATAGGGTCCTGGGGCAAGCACTTAACTCCAAGACCAGTGAGGTCGACTTCGAATTATAAACGCGTATACTTAGGGTTGCTATCTCTGAGTGGTTTTTAAATTGCCCCTCCCCCTCTCTTCCACTATCATACGCAAATGTCAATGTATTTACTATCAATTATACATTTCTCAGAGCTATCATATCAGTGCAAATATGTGGATAACCCAAACAAGGTGATCACACTCATGCATGAAACTATATCGTTTTTAGAAGTGATTCTACTTCAATCGGAGACCACGTGTGGACCAGAAACTCCAAGATATAATAACCCACGCATGTTTTTTTTACTTACTTTTTGTTTTATCTCCCATTTCATAAAAACAAACACGAATGTTTAGTGATAATTTGTTATTAAATAAATTGTTCATAGTCTAATTATTAAAATCTTGGGGTTGAGTGGATAGTTTTAATACAGACATACAATTTCAGTGAAAATGCTGTCCTATTTTATAGTCATAGAAAAAGATTATAAAATAAAAAACGTTATTACAGCCTATAAAAACAATAGCTTCAAATAAGAAGGAAACAAACCCCACTGGGTTTTATATCCTTTGATAAATAGTAATACTGCCCGCATTACACAACTGTATTAAATATAGTATGGTTTCTCTCTCGCGGCGTCAAAAAATAAAAGAATTTAATAGTGATAATAACCTTTATTATATTATAATATCCAGTTCTGCATATTAAAATTAAATTTAAAGTCCTTTGCTGATGGAAATATGATTGGTACAATAACGTAGATATCACTTATTGAAAATAATTATAAATATTGCATTAATTTGAAATAGTAGGTACTTTGGCAAGCTAAAGAAATATATATAAAATAAATACTTTATAAAATATTATTAACTACTTTACAGTTTGTACAACATAATGTTTTATATAACTGAGAGCTGTTTCAGTAATTTTGTAACTTTAAGACAACCGTTTTAATAATAAACACAGTCGTGTGTGGATATCTCGCTTCAAATAGACGGATCCTTTAATATATTATATTCCACAAATTAAATATCAATTTTTGTTTTCCATAAACTTAATTAGTCATACATTCCCATTCATTCTATAAACTTTATATCATTCGGGAATGAATCGTTTTCAAATATAAGTAACCCTGATTTGATTCCTGTAGCGGGCCTAAAATGTATCACTTTAAAATTGAGTCTGTTACGAATATTATTATTATATGACATAAAGAACGTTGCGTCTTACTGCTCGTTAAGATAGAAGTGTAAAGGATGCAAGAAAAGGTGTGGGTTTTTTTTTCAGTTTTTAAAGCAAAGCTTTTTTGACAAAAAAAAACACAACAGGAAGATATAATTTAATGTTCTTCACATGGTAATGTAATATCTAAAGTGGTTGAATATCAGTCATGAGCAAATATTATATTTACAGTTGATGAATATATGTCATGAGCATAGTGTAAATTTACGACAAACTTTTTGACGAAGAGAAAAAGTAGTCACTAAATTCGAGGACATCCTTGATAGATATTCAAAAAATGTTGACCGACTGGACATCTCCATAATGGGTAATTCAATCTAATGCAAGAGAAACGCCAGTGACCATGCGAACACCGATATAGTTCAGTCAATTTTGTACATGGCAACTTAATGATATTTGCTACGCGCATAAACGGACCTCGGCTAACACAACTTCTTGGCCAGCCTGTAGACGACCGTAATGGCTTCGCAAATATAATGAGGTTTACACGGAATGAATGTTTATCTTATTTCAATATAAAATTTGGTTGTGATCGTATAGTGGGTTAAATTAATTAAAGAAATCATATATTTAAATTTATTTTAGCAATTCACTCGATACACGTCACTCGTCGTATTTAGTGTGAGAGTGGCCGTCAACCGATTTAAGGTGAATTACAATATCCACTGCTTAGTCGTGATATAATATAACTACTTCTCGCTATCACGTCTGATTATTTTTTATTATAATAATTATAGCCGCGGCGACTAACCGAGCGACTAACGCGAGGGGTCGTTTAGAGGTTCACAAAAATATGACACCCCAGAGTTCACCTGGGAGCGTCCTTGGCCGTAGCCCGGTGAGACCAGAGTGCCGCGTCTCCTACGCTACTCAACGAATACTATATTTTAAATATTGAAGAAATACTCCCATTGGTCCAGAAGATCCAACATGGACGAACCTAACTGTCCCCCGGACCGTTAGCGCGGTCCAAGACAAGGGAAGGAAGCCACCCCCCTTTAATAACTTTTAGGAAGCTATTGTTACTGTCAGCAGCGACTCCCACAATATTCTTTAATACCTGGATGGCAGGCTATTAACCTTACTATACCCCGTTATTTCCTATAGGGTTGCAAAAACATCCCATTTTCTGATGCGTTCACAAAGAACTGCATCAATATGTGGTCTTGTTCCTATGCTTGTCTTAAAAATTATAGGGTTTAATCATAATCATTATTATTATTATTATTATTAGCACCGCGTCTTACTACCCGTTCGGATGAAATGGAGGACCTACAGTTTAACGTGGAATCCAAACCACGGTGGAGGCCTGGTATTCCCCACATTAGCAAGCTGTGATTAATACACGTCTTGTCAGAGGTGAAGGAGGGGCTTGACGATCAGAAAAATCTGTGTCGAGACCGAGGATTGAACCCCGGACCCCCAGCACAGATGTCTGACAACTTACCCCCAAACCACCAGGTCACCCTAGGGATCAATCGTTTTATATTATTATTATTATTATTATTATTATTAGCACCGCGTCTTACTACCCGTTCGGGTTATGCGCACTTACGCTAATGTGTAATGGTAGGGTGATTGTGAGATGAATTGAAGGACCTACAGTTTAACGTGGAATCCGAACCACGGTGGAGGCCTGGCATTCCTCACATTCACAATATGTCTTGTCAGACGTGAAGGAAGGGTTTGGTAATCAGATAAATCTTTGCCGGGGCCGAGGATTGAACCCCGGACGCCAGCATAGATGTCTGACACCTTACTCCTAGACCGCCAGGTCAACGACAATCGCTTTATAGCTTGCATATATATTATTATGTTCACACAAATAAAGGTTTGTTTCTATTTGTCCATATTGACATTAAGGTATTTAAAAAGGTTTGCTAAAACTATGTTGTGATATTTCTTCTTGTTCATCCTATATACGTCCTCACCTTCAGACCATCTACTCCACGCGCCTTGCAATAAAAGATACAAACCTTGTCTCCTCCCTCCGAACACATCCACTACCCCCCACCACCCCTCTTTCCTAACCAGAAACATGGCACAAACTTCCTTGCGACATCCTCCTCTTCTTTCGAACCATTTTTCTACTCGCTGTTTTCTCTCAAGTCAAACTTTATAAAGGTTTCCCTTTTTCATTCTTACTTTGTTTCTTTACTCCCTACTCCTTTTTTTGCATCCCATTTCTCCAAACTGAAGTAGTTTTGTGTTTTTAAAGAAAGGGAAAAAAACATATTTGAATGTATTGCACGTTTCACAGTAGGTACAGTATACTCATTATTTAAAAAGAGCAACTTTTGTGATTATAATTTATTTGTTTCTAGTGAAACTACCTGATATTGTCTACTGTTTTCATAGTTTAGTTTTTTTCCGCAATTATTGTTTTGAAAATTCCAATGTTATTCCTATCAAAATTGAATTACCAGAGGATTTTTCTAATAAAATGAATTTTTATCGACTTCGAATGCAATTATGTTTTTATTATTATTATTATTGCAACACTTTTTCACTTAATATCCTGAATAGATTCTTTCTAAAGATATAAAATACTCCTAATGAATATGCCCTTAAAATAAAAGTAATCTAGTTGACAAAAATAAATATAGTCTGATTTAAATATAAAGAGATATTTTTGAAAATTACAAATGTTATTAAAAGTGTTTTCATAAATTTACACGTAAAGTCATGTGAGATTCAACTGTTACTTTCAAAAATTTATTATTATTATTATTATTATTATTATTATTATTATTACACGGGACTGACGACCTTACTCCCCCCGAAGGAAGTTGTGCTACAAATTTTTATCTCCCAAGAAAAATACGTCGATGATAGCTGGATTTGAAACTACGAAACTCGGTTCCCGAAGAGAGAACTTTACCGCAAGCCTATCGAGTTCTACCTTTCTGTTGTTAATATCAATATAAGATATGGAGATCCTTTATCGATACGGGTAAGCTGGTAAGCCTCATCAAAACGGTATCAAACAAGGACGTTAAACCTCCAGCGACCAATATTTTTAAAGTATCTCCTTGTACAATAATTGTGAACTATTCTGAAAAATTGAAACATGATGCCTAGACACGGGAATCGAATCCTGTACCTTTGGCTTAGTATGCCAATTTTCTAGCCACTGAAATATCCAGGAATCATCCCGTGCCCAGGGTCACTCTTCACTCATATTTTAAGGCAGAGTCTATGATGGACGTGTGGAAATCGTCGGCTACAAATGTGTGATTTTATTAAGATCACTGCGTATAACGCGAACGGGTAGTAAGACGCGATGCTAATAATAATATTAAGATCACGAGCTATCAGATAACGCAGCCACCTTCAACTCGGTAGTTGTCTTAATGCTGCCACTTGCACAGTTATTATAATTGTAAGAATTGCATATTTATGAATCAAATAGCCAAAGCTATTATTTATGCTTTTAGTGAGGATTACCACGTCCAGTTGTCATTTGTCAACTTTCAGAATATGATACCTTGATGGAGTAATCCTTACTAAAAGCATAAATATTAGGTTTGGCTATTTTATTCTTAATTGTTAACTAACTATGACAATCCCAAGGCAATTAATAATAATAAATATTCGAAAAAAATCTCACCTAACACCCAAACAAATGAAAGCGATGTTTCCCAACATTCTTATATTTCTTTGTACCAAGTTTCAAATACCATATTTTTGAATTGTTATTTTATATCTGGCAGGGGCAGATCCAGATCATTTTCATAGGGGAGGGGGGGTTATAGTTATAAATTACATAGTTACTTACAATGTTATATTTATGTTTAAAGCCATTTAATAGTTTCTCGTTCTTATTTGATCTTAGAGTATGCTTTAAACCGTGGTCATCCTCTCCAATGTTTTAAAATTATATAGTTTTTATAAACTATTTGGAGTTGCCCTCCTTCAACCATTTTTGGAAAAAATGGTTCACTATAGAAACTATGAGTAGTCTTCGCCTTGGTTTTTTAAATTAGATTATTTATAAGCCATTTAAAGTGTTCTTCACATAGAAATCTTTGAAATTTAGATTCCCCTCGATGCTACTTAGAGTGATCCTCACCTTAATGTTTTACGATAATTAGATACCTCTAGAAGATAATCTTTAAACTGGTATTCCACAGACAACGTTTCTAAGATTTAATTATTTGAGAAACTAGGCTATTTGGAGTGGTCCTCGGCTGAAATTCTTCAAAATTACATGCATCTAGAAGCTATTTGGAGTTGTCCTTCCCCAGACATTTTTGACATTTTTGACATTTTGATAACTTCGAGATAACTTGATAACTTTGAGAGCTTCCCTCTCCTGATTTTTTCTGTTAGTTAGATGCCTTTAGTATTGTAGTTACTTTAAATGGTCTTCTCCGGCAAATTTTTTACAACAAAATGCATCTAGTCGGTGACCTGGTGGTCTAGGGGTAAGGTGTCAGACTTCTATGCTGGCAGCCGGGGTTCAATCCTCGGTCCTGGCACAGATTTATCTGATTACCAAACCCTTCCTTCACCTCTGACAAGACATCTTGGGAATGTGGGGAATGCCAGGCCTCCACCGTGGTTCGGATCCCACGTTAAACTGTAGGTCTTCCATTTCATCTCACAATCACCCTACCATTATACATTAGCGTAAGTGCGTATAACCCGAACGGGTAGTAAGACGCGGTGCTAATAATAATAATAATAAAATGCATCTAAAATCATTTAGAATTTGATATAAGGTCATCTTTTAGATTCATATTCAACGATAGCAAAGGATTTGATATATATCTAGGGATGAATTTATTCCAGATAGGGGAAAATTACTTCTAGGGGGCAGTGTCCCCCACAGATCCACCACTCCCCCTGTCCACACATACTCTATATTCGGTATTCGTGCATGAACTGCTCTCAGGTGATTATTAGTTTTCTTTGATGTGTGATAGCCTACCGTCTCTATGCGGAACAATACTCTCTACTCGCTATGCTCGACAAATATTCCTACATGAAAATGAATATTTTTTCCACACTTTCCTGAGCCATGTCGAAAATTGAATAAACATGGACGAATAATGCATGTGTGGACCAGGCGTAAAAGGTGCCTGCACGTAAAAATATACAAAATTATGTAATTTATCTGTGTTGTATTTTCTTTTTAAAATTTAACTTTCATTTGTTTTGTTTTTTGTATTAATTTTCTAACTTTCACATGGGCGTCGACTGACCCTTTGATCCTCCCTGAATCCCTTCTTGTATTCGTGGGTGAGATTTTTACAAATTTGCCAAATTTAAATTTTCTTCCACACTATAAGATACTTTTAGAAGGATTCCAAGCTATTATATCCTCTTAAACCCCCAAAACGTTTTTGGTTCCCACATTCTAATTTGAAATTTCAAAGATTTATTTGGCTTGTTAATGATGTTCTAAATTTCAATATTCAACTACACCAAAAATAGTTTTTTCAGCACCACGTCTTACTATCCATTCGGATTAAAAATTTATAGATACTAGTTACGCTAGTGGCATAGGAATAAGGAAGGTTGAAATTGGAGGAAGTGTAGTCAAACTTACGTCGAAAGAGTTGGAAACTATTTAGGTAAAACCATTCTCAGTAAAACAGACTGGATATGAACCACAATCTCCCCATTATCAGTAGTCTAGCATATTGCAAGAGTAGTGCCGTAGACCATGTGGCCACCGAAGTGGGTCCGAAAATATTTATATTAATTTCAAGCTCTTAAATTTCTCATTTTCAATTTTTATGTTTAAAAATGAGGTGGCCCAATGGCTAGATAATTTTATAATAAAGAAAATTGATAAAACTAAATAAAAAGGAAAAATAAACTACTAAGAGTAAATTTTATGAAGAAAGCCCACCTAAGGAGATAGGAAAAATGGGGGAGGAATCCAATGCACCAAGGTGACATCTTCCTTTCTTCTGTCTACCTACACGACAAAATTATATTTCATTCCTTACCAGATAAGTATTTCTCTATTATTTTATTAAATTATGGCTTGGGTCTAAGCTTATCAAATATAGTGAAAAACAAACAATTATCTGGTGTAGCCAAATTCATAAAAATAGCTATAGCCAAGGACAATTATTGTCCAAGAAACGATTGTTAGTCCAGTAGAAATCAACGAAACTATTTCAATAGATTTAACAATTTGAACAGCATTGGTATCATTGCGAAACATAATTGACCAAAAGCTCGCCAAAACTAATCCACCTCAGTCCATCAGCCTCGCCTATGTCTCGTGATCCGCAGTTAAGAGATTTGCTCGGCTTACAGAGCCCGTCTCTGTTTGTATTGGTTTCACTGTTTAACCCCCCCCCCCCCC
>CABFVX010004762.1:48473-60378 GCA_902151425.1 Timema shepardi
CCCCTATGGGTCGTGCGGCGGGGCTAAGGGATTTGCCGGGGGTCACCCGCCCGGCTCTTTTTGTATTGGTGTCCCTGTTTTACCCCCCCCCCCCCCTAACCCATTTGCCCACATTTTCTCCCATTGTGTACGGTCTCATGTCTGACCATCCAATGAGGTAGCTATGTAAATGATCACGGGGTGCTAGGGTGGTTTGAGTCACAAAGGACCCTTTAATAGGGTCGTACTGCTGATAATTGGAAGGCAAGGTTTTGGGTGCGTCTCTAAGGGTATTTGGTACTGCAGACGTATGTACTTTAACACCAGATGCGAGGGGTAGAATCCAGATAGGTGCACATGGGTGAATATTATTGAGAAATTTCGACGAGAAAATCCAACCATTACATTGGAATATTACAAATAATATTGCCTTTTCATAGCTCATCGCTTTACAAATGAAGCAATTATTAATTATCAATTAAAATGGTTCCTGCACATCTTATAGAAATATCTAGAATCGTCCATTTTTTTAAAATTCTTTACTATTATCAATAAAATATTTCCTACAAACCCTATAAAAATAAATAACTAAGCTTGCCCATTGTTTTTAAATTTATTATTATTAACGATAAAATAATTCCTGCAGTAATAAAATAAATGGTACGGGGCTCCACAAAGCTCATAAAATATATTAAACAAAATAATATACACTAGCAAACCCAATAATAAATGGCGCTATATTTTATTAAAACATTTTTTGACTCTCGGTTTTAAATTTTATCATTTTATTTTGAAAGAATTCGAAATTCATCAATATCTTGAGTTGTTTTTTTTAGTCACAAATCTTTCTCTTCTAGTAAGGTATCGAGAAAGTATTATTTAATATCTAGATTTGCCAATTGCTTTTAAATTCGTTTAAAATGTGGCTGTAATCCAAACATTTCAAGTGAAAGTGGCTTATCGACTTTTAGAATACTTCCGCAACAATTTTCTTGGGGCATTCGGTTCCAAAATAGTAATATGATCGAGTCATAAATGTGTGGAATGATGAACCTAAAACCAATCATCCAATGGTGTCTACTTTTAAAGGATAGCTTAATAAAACGTTGTCAGATAGCTATTCATTCAAATTACATGAAATGGTAAGCAATTTGATTATAAATCGAGTCCATTAGTAAACCGGAAATAGCGTTGACAAACAAGCGGGATTATTAATCCAAATCTTAATGGGTTTAACTTTGTAGGAGTATTAACATATTTGGTATAATTGGACTTTACTACTGTTTAATTAGTATTATTAAGATTGTTATCAGTATTATAGTCATATTCAATATGATAATTACTCGCTTCAGTGATCATATGGTTTAAAGCGTCACTCTAGCAATAGAGTGAGGGGACTGGTGATGGCGGGGAAATCAAGTCTCGAGTCCCAGCCGTGTGTATTGAGGGTGGTTTTCCTTGAATAATTCTCCAACTTTCCTCTACGTGAATTCTGGTACACTTTCTTTAAATTTCCCTTTACTCACCCTTAGCACACATTAGCCTAGTTTGTTCATATAAGTATAGGAAGATTACTTTCATTAGCGTGGAAGGAGAAGGGAAAAACAAAAGTTGTAAACGTAGACCATACCCCAGTATAACTTCGAACCCTAAACTCCTCATCAACGGGGACCAAGCACAATCTGAGTCTGACACCTTCGTGGATTGTCGGGAATGTTAAAGAGTTCCTTTCAAAATGCTGAACAACCTTTTAAAAGATTAAAGTTAAAGTGAATCTGATCAATAAATTAGAGTTACTCTTTATTAATTGGTACGTTTAATGCAGGGGTAGTTGATTAACTAATTTAAATGAGTAGATACTGAGATAAAATGTACCTTGACCTTTAATAATCCCCGCGAATAAGTTTGTTAATGGCCTCAAGGGCACTCGGTGGGTGGGCTGAACCAATGAAAGCTCGACAAAAAAACTTACTAACAGAAACATTTTACGGAAACTGAGAGCCTTGAGGTCACCGTGAGGAGACCATATTTGGTTTCTGGTCGGTCAGTGTTTTCCCATTTGGTTACAGAGCATGCATGCGCAGAGAGATATTCCTACAGTATTTCTTCGTGCCTTGACCATATGTTAATTAACACCACCAAACCAAACATGCTATATCTTCTGTTGTGTGTTTTTAATCTACAACTAATTACTCTATCTTATATAATCAAACTTCGTGTACCAATCCATATAATTATAGGTATAGCCTCAAATCATATATAATCTCATATAACTGTAAAATAATAAAACGTTCCTGTGGGAAGTAAATGGCCCAGAATATATTAAAGGGGAATTTAGACTATGACTTTTTTTCATGCAACATGAGACATGCAGCTAGGCGCACCGGAGAGGCACGTTGGACATGTGACTGTGCATGCTCCAAATATAGTTGTGCGTCTAGCCGCAGTTAGGTGCAAGTGCTCCCCAAATATTTGGGGACCATTTTACAACACTATTGCCTCACAGTCAATAGATAACTGTTAAGAGGTACTTTTTATTAGAGTCATTTTGCCTTTTTTTTTAAACTCACCTTCACATAACCATAGAGTGCCTTGATGATGGCCACTCATACTTCTGGAACTATGACTGAAATCGATGACAACGGTATTATAAATTGGTACATCAAACGTTTATATCTGTCACCTGTTGCCAAAAACGAAGAGTGATCGATAATCTTGTACTTGCTGGTATGGCATCCGTAAATTTGGTATCTTGTTTTGAAATGTGTGGTTCAACCATACTAAGCCAAATATCAAAATCATTTGGGGACATTCTTGTGAAGTTGTCGCGATACGGTATCTCCAACATGGACCTGCCATTTGCGATTTAAATATCTTATAATATAAACACATTTTTATTGTGTTATTTAATATAACTTTTATTTAGAAATTACAGCTATCATTTTTGTTTAATAGTTTAAAAATGTATTATTATTATTAGCACCGCGTCTTACTACCCGTTCGGGTTGTACGCACTTACGCTAATGTGTAATGGTAGGGGGATTGTGAGATGAAATGGAGGACCTACAGTCTAACATGGAATCCTAACCACGGTGGAGGCCTGGCATTCCCCACATTCACAAGATGTCAGAGGTGAAGGAAGGGTTTGGTAATCAGATAAATCTGTGCCGGGACCGAGGATTGAACCCCGGCCACCAGCATAGAAGTCTGACACCTTACCCCTAGACCACCAGGTCACCCACCAGTTTAAAAAAATACATGCTTGAAAGTTGATTCAATTTATATATAGATCATAATGAATTTGCCATACCAGTGCATGCACGTGTTAGCCCGAATCGACAGTTAACAACTCTGTCTAGTAAAAGTAAAAACAAACACTAATTATCAGACTTCAAACTCTGATTGTGCCCGGGAGCTGCTGAGCTCTTACGGACACAAGTAAAACTACTTCTAGAAAAAGAACATAAAAACAATATAATTTACAAATTAAACATATTGCTCTCTTTCTCGCACCTACAGTCGAGGCAAGATGCAAGAGCCCAGAGTCAAGATGCACCGAAAGGGGAATGCCTCTGCGCATATAATGTTGCATGAGAGGAGGCATAAGTCGAAATGAACCTTAACCAAGTAAAAATTAAAGATACTCTAATCCAGTATATTTATTTTGAAAACATTTAGGTTTTACAGGCTACAACATTATCTATTTTAAAAATAAAATAGCCCCCATCTATCAACAAACATTTAAAAAAATTATAGTTGTGTATAAAAGAGGATAATATTCATTAATTTGCCTTAAGTTTACATTGAGGATGCATCACATGTGTGTGTGTGTGTGTTTTTAACGAATCAGGAGGTAGACAGAGACTGTATCTAGGACTCCCTGTGGCCATTAGTTGGCGTGTGTGCTGAGCTAAGGGTCACGCCTGTAACACAACAGAGATAGATGAATTGACAAAGAGAATAATATATGGAAGGTTAGAGAAAGATGGATTGATACAGATGGATGGAGATAGAGAGACATAGAGAAATTAATGGATAAAAAAGAGGTATATAGATGGATAGAGAGAGGTGGATTGATAGAGATGGATGGATAAAACAGAAGTAGATAGATGGATAGAGGTGGATGGATGGATATGGATATAGATAGATAAAAATGTTTGGTTAAAAAAGAGGTAATTATATGGATGTAAATAGAGAGAAATGTATGGATAAAAAAGAGGTAGATAAGTGGATAGAGAGGTGAATGGATAGAGTTGGGTGCAGATAGAGAGAATTGTATGGATAAAAAAGAGGTAGATAGGTGGATAGAGAGGTGGATGGATAGAGATGGATGGATAAAGAGAGATGTGTATAGATAAAGAGTTCGCTGTATATAGAGAGAGATAAAGGTAGATGTAAAGAAAGAGGTAGATTGGTAGTTAAAGAGAAAGGTGTATGGAAAAGATTGATGAATGTATGGATACATATACACACACTTATTAATCATTAATTAATTTTAGAACTACCACTATTATATTTCTACCCACTTCGGTTAATGCAGGGTCTAAATTAGTGTGTTCCAAAGTTTTTCATCCCAAGGCTAAAATCTGATCCTCATTTTGAATCGCCCGCTGAAGATATATTTGGAAGTTCCATCTACTTACACTATCAATACATATATTTTATTCTAGGTGGTTATAATATTTCAAACTATACTGACGAATTAAAAGTATTAAATATATTATGAAATATTCACATAAAATTACTTTACAAAACTACTTAGAATTATAAATATATATTTATAATTCTATGTCTAAATTCTATTAAGCAAATAAATAGGTAACCTGGTTGCTTAGGGGTAAGGTGTCAGACTTATGTACTGGCGACCGGGGTTCAATCCTCGGTCCCAGCAAAGATTTATTTGATAACCAAACCCTTCATTCACCTCTGACAAGACATCTTGTGAATGTGGGGAATGTCAGGTCTCCACCGTGGTTCGGATTCCACGTTAAACTGTAGGTCCTTCATTTCATCTCACATACACCCTACCATTACACATTAGCGTAAGTGCGTATAACCCGAACGGGTAGTAAGACGTGGTGCTAATAATAATAATATTAAGCAAATAAATGGATAATACAATCCATTCATGACCCTTTTTAATAAATATTTTTATTTGAATCATTGGTTATCTCACATCTGCCAACAAAGCGTTCCCTTTATATTTCCCCCAGGACACTGTGAGGGCCACATTTTCAGTGAGCGTCGGTCGTCAGATGGACCACACTGGTTTAAGGTGTTACTCTTGCAATAGACTGTACTGCCGATGATGGGAAGATCAAGGACCAAATTGCGGTCGGGTAAAAAGAAGGTGTTTTTCCCTTGTTTTTTTTCTACTCTAGCTCCGCGCGAATGTGAATACTTTGAGGAACGCGACAACGTCACTGGTTTGACATCTTATAAGTTTCGGAGACTTTCCAAAGTGGAAACTCACTTACATTATTGGGTCAGGCGAACAGTGTCTGTGGAACAAACACCTCTTTAGAGGCTTCTCCAATCCATCCTGACTGGTCCTCCAATCATAGCCACGCACGTAAAACGCTCACAATGGACAATTATTTAGGAACCTATGATCCTGTGCTTGACACCAATCCCTGTCATCACCGGACAGCTAGAAAACAAATCTCCGCCTCGGCCAGATAGATATCCATTTTTGGGAGGAGTTTAATCCTCTTTCCATGTGTGATGGGGCGTACACGTCAGGGAGTTAAGGCAACAACTAGGAATCAATCTTTCTCAAAAAGGAATTTAACTTATATTTCCCTACTGGAAGTCAAAACTTTATAATAGGTGTCACCATAAAAAAGGACTTTACCTATGTCACCCCATTTGGGCCTTTGTAAGAGATTAGACGCGAAACATTTGGTATCACCCTAAATGGCCTTTCACCCTAAGTTGGCAAGAGGGGACCTCGTGGAAGGGGCCTGACCAACACAAGGAGGCACTCTTTAAGGATTTACAGAGGAGGAATATCACACAGTCAGGTTCAGGATGCTCTTGTCCCGTGTGGGTAAGCGCACTCGCCCCGAAGGCGAGAATTCATTTCAAACCCATGGACTTCCAACCCCAACACAGTGCTAGTCCAATCCACCTCAATGTGGGTGCACTAAATTTATTATTATTATTATTAGCACCGCGTCTTACTACCCGTTCGGGTTATACGCACTTATGCTAATGTGTAATGGTAGGGTGATTGTGAGATGAAAATGGAGGACCTACAGTTTAACGTGGAATCCGAACCACGGTGGAGGCCTGGCATTCCCCACATTCACAAGATGTCTCGTCAGAGGTNTCCGAACCACGGTGGAGGCCTGGCATTCCCCACATTCACAAGATGTCTCGTCAGAGGTGAAAGAAGGGTTTGATAATCAGATAAATTTGTGCCGAAACCCAGGATTGAACCCTGGCCGCCAGCACAGAAGTCTGACACCTTACCCCTAGACCGCCAGGTCACCCCAATAAATATAATTTCAACTTTCCTCATCTCTAACTTATTAGCATAATTAGTAAACATACTTCTAACCTTAATGGGTAGTGGTACGCGCCACCAAAATATAATATTGGTTTTCGATTTGTTTGTTTTTTTAAGTATTTTATATTATACGATAAAATCACTAATCATTACATTCAACTTGTCCATCGATACGTGCGTGTATAGTTATTCTAACTTTTTGAAACATGTGATGAGACTTCAATTTTTTTGATTGATGTGCTTTGTAGAGTTGGCAGTTAAAATTCACTCATCGAATGATTTTATAATGAGTTATGCAAAGTAGTTGATTTTTTTCTCTCGCAAGTTTTATTCGGCAGAAGTTACGGTTTTATAACGTGTATTACCAAATGGTAGACTAAATGTTTCAATATTTTAAAATAACAATTCTAATCTAATTAAGGTCACAATTTACGTGAAGATGATAGTAATATTTTATTACGACTGGAAATATATAATATGTATGCCAATCAGTATACCTTCCTCTAGTAAGTAAATTCTTGAAAGAATGGGTGTGAGTGTTATATTTAAAACATTCAAATACATCTCATATTATTCGAAGTTATTTAAATTAACTGAAACACACACAATAAATCATAAGTATTTTGGTTCATAGGCGTTAATACAAGAGTTATCTAACGGCATATTGTATCAAATTGGAAAATTAATATAATTAGATAAAAACTAGCTTAAATGAAATAACGAGTAATAAATTATGTTTGGACACACCCCTGTTCATCCGGACAAGATTCTAACTTCAACGTTCCCGTCATAAGCAATCAAGTCTAGTGTGAAACTGATTATCAATACCGTGTGATCACTATTTCGTTTGGAAATCAGTGAAAATTATTTATATTTCTATAGTTTAAAACTAGTTTAAAATAGTTTGTTTAATTTTAAAATTGTATCAAAACAAATTAAAGAAACTTTGTGTGTTTAGAATTATAATATAAAATTTAAAAAAGGTTTTAGATTATTTAGTACAACTTTCAAGTTAAAATTATTTTAACTTCAATGATGGACAGGGCCATATTTTGGTGCTCTTAGGTCTTATGAGCTATTATTACAAATATCTAGAAAAAGGGGGGACATGCTGATTCTATCTTAACACTTTGACATTTAATTTAAATTGACTCAAGTTTCAAACAAAACTAATGCTGAACCATTTCAATTGGCAGATTTATTATTACTTTTGTAATTTTAATTTGTATAACAATCTCTAGATAACGTAGGCTTACTGAATTGAAGTTCATAGTGTCAATTGTACTGTACTTTTCTTGTTTTTTCCATTGGTAACCAAGCAATGAAGTGAATGAAAAGGGTATATCTTGGTTCAAGTCAGTTGTACATGTGTACGTAAAGTGGTATTAAATAGAGAATATGTATGTCTCATTAGAAAAACATAAAATTTTAAATAAAGTCTTGTAGAATACACACGAATGGTTTGTTATTATAATTTACTATGGTTACCGAACTTTGACTAACCTAAAATGTATTATGGATACAAGCGAAAAAAGGAAAATGGTTAGTGAAAAAGGAAATAAATGGTACGTAACTCCGCATGAACTTTCTCACTCTATTGTTTAAAAATAGAGTTATTTAATAAAAACTCGTGATATATGTGAAACGAAATAATATACACTAGAAAACCCGATCACAAAGTGCACTATACTAACGTAAAACATGCTTTGACTGACGGTTTTAATTTTATTATAAAAAAGTCCTCATTTGTATATTTGGACCAATAAAAAATATCGATATTGAGTCCCCAAGGGTCGATACTTCGCATTAAAATTTAGACCTATGGTTAAAATAGTTTACATTTTATTATAGGATGCACATCTTATGGCTTTCGCATTGCTATTAAATTTCCCATTTATAAATAATTTAAACCAATAAAAAAAGGTAATTATTGACTTTTGAGTCCAAAATGATAGAGATGGATCGTTGCTGTATAAACATTTCTTCGAAGAGGTTAAAGGAAAATAAACGTATACTTTTTGAGAGAATTACTTATTTACTTACTCTATGGCATTAGAGAATTATTGCGTTAAAACTAAAGTAGTATATGTTTACAACTAAAGCTCACAAAATTGTATTAATATATTTGCCAATATATCAGAAAACTTTGATTTTATAAAAATATATTTCAAATAAACGTTTTTTGGTTTTAATAGTACTACAATTTTTCAATGTCAAGTTATTTAGTATCTCATATAGTTGCGGAGATACGGAAATTTCCGCTTATGTAAAGTACCCTAAAATAATTTTCATGGGAAAATGAAAATATCCATTTTACTTATAATCTTAATCAACGCCTAGAAATGAATTTTAATCGAAATCGTTAGAGCCAATTTTGATGACATAGGATTTTTATATTTTCTTACTTTATTAAACCATTCTTAATTTTTGGGTTTAATAGACACATTGACAGATAGCATTGCAAAAAAAATACCTTTTAATTTTTAGGGGGTCATGAAAAGTATAAATCCACCAACATCTTAGGCTAGAATTTTTTTATGGTCTCAATCATTTATCATTAGTGTTCGAAACGTTAAAAAAATGTAAATGTATATATATATATTTATATATCTTGAAAAATATTGGTTTTATAAAAATAAATTCCAAATAAAAGATCTTGATTATTAATAGACCTACATATTTTCAATGACAAGTAATTTCATAATTCAAATAGTGTCAGATATATGATAGAATAAGTGAGAATTTACACATCAGACTGGAACCCTTAAAGTCATTTTGACGAAAAATATAGAGTAGCCATTTTGTTTGTAATATTGATAAATGATTAGAAATGTAATATTATTAAAATCGTTAAACCGATTTTGATAAAATCGATATTTGCTCTTTTTGCCTTCCGTAAACTACATTTAATTTTAGGGTTAGATATCTAATTGCAAAAACCCTCGGGGAAACCCCATGAAAACCCTAGATACCAAGTTTTAGCTTGATCGGTAAACAATTTAGGTTCTACTCCGAGGCACAGAAAGGCAGATAGACAGACATAATAAGGAAATTTAAAGAAAAATCTGATTCGGGTGCTCATGAAACGTTGAAATTCATCAAAATCTTGAGTTCGAGTTTTTTGACGATCACAATACTTTATTTTTCTATAAGGTAGTGAGAAAGTATAAAGGTTAAGTGTTGAGTAAAATTATAAACTAACTAGTGGGTTGTTGTAACGATGGTTGCGGATTATTGCACTAAAATGTGTTTTAAAGTTTTTATTGGGAAAGGATCCATATAATAAGACCTCACTCACTTTTTCGTTAAAAGATTACTCGTCAAAGGCTATCATACTTTCTTTGATGTATAGTTTTTGGTGTATAATTTGAATGAAAACGTATATCTTTCCCCTCACGCCCCGATGAGAACTTTATAATTACCCCACTCCTAGATCTCTAGCTAATCGTTGCACCAAACCTCACAGGTAACAATATTGAGGTGATATCATTTTTAGTAAACAAAAACCAATATTGTATTTACCAATATACAGTTATATACAAATCATGTTTCCATGGTGATGTAAACAAAGAATGATCGCACAGATGAACCACTGCCCACACAAAAGGAAAATATGTAAAGTTCGCTAGGAAAATTTGGGTTTAGTTTTAATCCACTATTTCTACCGGACATGACTGTTCATTTGTCAAAATCTGTTCAGTCATTTCATCGTAATTTATATTACCCCATCCGGGCTTATCACATTATATATAAGAGATAAACTAGAGAGAATGATAAAATGTGATAGTGAAAATGAGAGTGTAAGTGTTTGAATTTGTGATTTTGTAAGGGTGTGAATGAGTGTGAAAATTAGATTGTGAGTGTGAGAAAAAGAAAGTGAGGTATGAGAAAGTAATTGTAAGAAACTGAGAATGAACAATTAAGAGAGATCGAGTGAGTGTGAGCGATTGATAGTGAGAGTATGTGTATGTGTTAGAGAGAGAAATACTGTGAGAAGTGAAAAATAGTATGTTTGCGAGGAATGATAATGTGTTATGAGAGAAAGAGTGTGAAGAGGAAAGTGAAAGAGAGTATGTGAGAGAGATAATATGTTTGGGAGGATTCGTGATAAAATGTGTGAGAAAGAGGGAGAGTGCGTTTGAGAGGTAGAGTGGGTTTGAGACAGAGTTTGAGATAGTGAGATTGAGATGAGAAAGAGTTTAATTCAGAGAGTTTGAAAGTGTTTGAGAGATTTTGAGGTAGAGGGAATTTTATAGCGAGAGAGTTTGATGGAAAGAGCGTTTGAAAATGAGAGACCACCCAAGCAATAGAACTTTCGAGAGAGAGAGAGCGCGTTTGAGGGATAAGAGAGCATTTGAGAAAGATAGAGTGGCTGAGAGAGAAAGCGTGATAGACAGATTTTAAAAGAGAGATAATAAAGATAATAATGTGATAGAGAGTGTATGGGGCTAGTGATTGTGTGTGAGAGAAAAATAAAGTGAGAGAGAGAATGAGAAAAGTGTATACTATAGAGATTGTTTTATAGAGAGAGAGAGAGAGAGAGAGTGTGTGTGTGTGTGTATGTGTGTATGTATGTGTGTGTATGTATGTGTAAGGGCAGAGAAAGTGAGATACTTTGTGAGAGCGTGAGAGTGTTTGATAGAGAGAGAGAGATTGTGAAACTATAGATGTGGTACTAAATATTAAGTTACATTGAAATATCATTCCCTCAAAATTAAGTATCAAAATGGAAATATAAATGAATTAATTGTATTTGTAAGAATGTGAAAAGACATTTGGGGTACACAAAACATTACTTTTAAATATGTATCCTCAAAACTAATAGGTAAAATGATAACATAGATTAACTACGTATTTGTATTGATTTACTATTTGCTAAAATGAACATCAAAACCCTTTTTTGAAAAAAATGAATAGCAAAAATCATACTTAGATCGTTAAAAAGAAATATTTTCACTATTAAAGATAATTTTATTGTTTTTGAGCTTATAAATTATAATACATACCAAAACATATTTAAACTTAGTTTTAACCTGCGTGAAACAAAACGTAGACACTATTTTCATGGATTTAAAAACTTAACTTTTTAATTTTGGAATTATTATGCTCAATATTAATGATTTAAATGTGAATTAACGATAACAACTTTCCAATAAAAAATCAATGATTCCCCAGCTTAGGCATCTCAATTTAGATATGCTATGACCAGCATCCAAAGAGAAAATTGTGATGTTTTTGGACCAACAAATAAAGATCAAGTTATAATTTTGTTAGCTAAAGTGATATATTTTATTTAGAGATTTACATCCATGCAGCAAATAACGGTTTCCTTGTTGATTAAATAAAGAATAAAAAACTTTAAATTATATGGGAAAATCTGTTGTTTTTTTTTTGTGGAAAACTACTATTTTTCCC
>CABFVX010004763.1:0-22585 GCA_902151425.1 Timema shepardi
ATGTGAGAAGAAGAATAGTAAAGAAAGAGGCAGGATAGAGAAGGCACGACTAAGGTGGTATGGACATGTGAGAAGAAGAATAGTAAGGAAAGAGACAGGATAGAGAAGACACGACTAAGGTGGTATGGCCATCTGATGAATGAAGAGGAAAAGAATGACCAGGAGGATGTTGTGTATGGGGGTGGGAGGGAGTTAGGAGGCCGAGAGGAAGACCAAAGGATATATGGTTGAAGGGAGGATGGAGGATTGTGGAGGAGATAGGATAGGACTGGGCTAAGGGGGAGGATTAGAGTTGGTGGGAGGAAAAGGCGGCAGTAGAAAGGATTATGTTCCAAACAAGTGTGTATGATGATGATTGGTAAAAATATTTTAAATCGATAAAATACACACACCGGTGTCGTCATATATTTACTATTAGAGGGGAAAGACAGAAAATATTTTCACCATAACTTAGACATTAAAATAATTTCATTACCCATTGAATAATATGGATAATATGATAGTGTAATTAATTTTAAAATTCTTCTGGAAAGAAAAAAGTTATTTTAAGAAGTTATGTATTGCTCCAAAGATGTGTTTTTAATTTTTTACGGAATTCCACAGATTATTTGGGGGAAGAGGGTGTGTCCCCTCTGACCCTCCCGCTAACGATGAACAAGATTATACGTATTCATTAAGACAGTATAATTTAAACAAACTCTTTTAGACATATTTTGAAAATATTTGTAAATACTAACGAGTACAATATTTGCCTTTGAAATTAAAAATCAAATGCTTGATCTCCTTAACAAAACTATATTTTTTTTAAACATAGATTAATTACCTAACATAAGTATTAAATATCCCCCAAATAAATATTTAGTTAAATTACAATATTTAAAAAATGATGAGTCAGACCCACTTCTCCTTACCTTTTCCGTTGTTAGATAAGGTATAAATAAAACTAAAGCACAATTTTTTTAAATAATAGGGCCTATTTATAAACGTTCACAACAAATGATCATTTTCATTTAATAAATTAAGTTCAAAATTTACACCATATAAACCAGCTCAAATCTTAACTTCTAACGTAGTTCAGTGTTACTAATGAACGAGTTGAACCTCGAATGTAATACTCAAACAGGCTCATATCAGAAATAAAGGAAAACAGAAGTCTTATCTACAACCAGATAACTACCAACCTCAAATGTCAACGCCTACTATCTTTGTTTGGTCAATGTCTCACTGCAAATACATTGTGTAATTTGTTAGTAAGAACAGCTTTCTATTCCTTTTTTTTTAATGCCACATGCTTTTTAATGCAATTCAATCACTACAACTACTTTAATTTAATTGATGAAATTAGACAAATTTCTATTACATTACAAACTATACGGACACTAATGATATTGAAGTTACGAATATACAGACTTCAATAAAATTGAATTTGATTTCTATATAATTGCATCAAACAAAAATCTAAATAATGGATTTCGACTATTATAGATAGATAATCACACAGCAATACCCTTAAATGAATATATCCGAATTATATTCACAGCAACAAATGTCTTACACGCCTTAGCCTTAACCTTACCATCTTCAGGTATAAAAGTTGATGGGATATCAGGTCGATTAATTCAAACAAAAGCTATAATTAATCAAACAGGACTATTTTGTGGGACAATGTTCAGAAATACGTGACACAAATAATAGATTTATACCAATTACAGTTGAGAGTGTTACTAATCTCATTTATCTATTGTATTATATCAATAAGAGAAGATATTTAAATTCATTAGGTTACTGAAAGTATATATGGTCTCTTAAACCATTTTATAATAATATAAGAATTACTTCTATTGGAAAGATTAGTTAAACTAAAGGCCCTTGGCCCTGTCGAGTGCATGTCTAAAAACTACTTTGTGGGATGGTGGGTTGGAGGGTGAAAGGAGTGGCGTGGCTTCACAACCGACAATAAGATCCTTCCGTGCCAACAAGAACAGATGGATCACGGGAACTGTATATGGCGCTAGCTACCGGACAGGTCTTGCGGAAAAATCATACGTTTGGAAATATCAGTTTTTTCGAGAACGAGTGAAATTTGTATGTTAATATTTTCAACACCCCTTCAAAGATAAGGTATTGATGTTTATTAGTTGTTAAATTTTCCTATTTTTTGTTATGAAGCTGGCAGTTTTCTATTGAAAAATGGTGACCTGGTGGTCAAGGAATAAGGTGTCATACTTCTGTGCTGGGGGTCCGGGGTTAAATCCTCGGTGCCGGCACAGATTTATCTGATTGCCAAACCCTTCCTTCACCTCTGACAAGACGTGTATTAATAACAACTTGTGAGTGTGGGGAATGCCAGGCCTCCACCGTGGTTCAGATTCCATGTTAAACTGTAGGTCCACCATTTCATCTCTCAATCACCCTACCATCACACATTAGCGTAAGTGCGTATAACCCAAACGGGTAGTAAGACGCGGAGGCAATAGTAATAATAATAATATTGAAAAATGTCAATTTTAGCGATATTTGATCACTGTTAAATCACAGAGGAGGTGTGTGTATATAAAAAGTATAAATTAATCAATTTGCTTCTATTCTTGAACAAACTGTTTCCAAAAAGAAAATTACAAAACAATAAAAATTCTCGAAGATAACGGTTTCTTCCCATGACCCTGCATTTCCATGCCAAATAAAAAGGGCCAATCACCTTAAGTTATTTAACCATATAGATCTGTCTGATAGTGAAAGAGGGATAAAATAATCCATCCATATTAAATATCATAGAATCAAAGTCTACAAATAATGTTTAAGTTTATGGTAGAATCTTCTTAATAGTTAGGCCTACATTAATTGAAAATGAGATTATTTGATATAATAACTCATTTAACGGTTTAAAAAAGTATTGTAATTTTCTGCGAGTAGCTTGTTTAAAAAATATTTTTAAAGAAATATTAATGTTTTTAGTGGCTTAACTTACGTATCTTGATGTTTGTAAATACTTCCAAATGTGTGTTGCACAAACAACTTGTATTAA
The DNA here is from genome assembly GCA_902151425.1 of Timema shepardi. NCBI lineage: Eukaryota > Metazoa > Arthropoda > Insecta > Phasmatodea > Timematidae > Timema > Timema shepardi. The sequence continues at coordinate 3,026 of CABFVX010004763.1, forward strand.
TCTCCGTTATTGTGTTTGATAATCTTGTCAGCTTTAGTATACTCTATAATGTTTTCAAAATAAAGAGTTAAATATATTGATAAAAAAACTTAAGCTATTTATAAATAAAAACAGAAGATTAGTAAAATTTCAATAATATAAAACCAGGGTATCACTTCACGTGTAGAGTCTATTCGCCATAGGAGTGGTGGTAAGTGACAGCTAGCAAAAAATTACCAGATCTACATTCATGTGTCCATTCACCAAACCACATGATCTACATGACCAAATGTAGAGTTGTCACTTTTGGCAGTCGAAACTTTCACAAAAACTTTTTTGAACAATTTTTTACATTATTGAATCACGAACTTAATAAAATATCCGTTTGTATATTTATTATTTGTGGAAGCAGGCTCTTTTGTTCACTTAAAAATGTTTTCAAACGAGATTTTCTAAAATGCTGCGTTATTTTCACAAATTAAGATGGTTAACAAGGCAAAACTAGTACCCTTGATGACGTCATAAAAACTGTCTTTTTGTTGTGTCTATGGACATATATTTTTTAAAAAAAAGTTTTATTTTGAAACTAATAGTTGGTATGTCTCTTTCTCTAAGTTATAAAAACACATTTTCTGTATATATTTATTTTGGTGACCACCTTTAAGAATATAAAAGTGGGAATGTAATACTTTTTAATATATTATTTCATGCACTATAATATATCTTGTTGCCACAACCACAAAACAAAAAACAATCATTCTAGTAAATATGTTGTTCTTTCAATGAGATTTAAAAACCAACCAAACAGTAATTCTTAGTGAAGTATTATTATAAGCATTTATTAAAACTTTTAATTGACGATATATTATTATTATTAGCATCACGTCTTACTACCCGTTCGGGTTATACGCACTTATGCTAATGTGTGATGGTAGGGTGATTGTGAGATGAAATGAAGGACCTACAGTTTAACGTGGAATCCGAACTACGGTGGAGGCCTGGCATTCCCCACATTCACAAGATGTCTTATCAGAGGTGAAGGAAGGGTTTGGTAATCAGGTAAATCTTTGCCGCGACCGAGGATTGAACCCCGGCCGCTAGCACAGAAGTCTGACACCTTACCCCTAGGCTGCCAGGTCACTGACAATTGACGATATAGTATTACTAAGAAAATAATTATTATTTCCAAATAGGTTAACATTAGTTACTTCCAACCAATGTCTGCAATAAAAATCTTCTGCTAGGTGTCGGATACCACCACACCAGCGCCAGCGGCGAGTCCGCCGTATATCCATACATGTGTTTGATGATATGAACTTGTTCCAATATTTCTGTTCACAGACCCTTTCCTTACGAAACACACTCTGTCACTAGTAAGCCACGCAACTAGCAACTGGTACTATCTTTGACCGATGATGAATAATCCGTACAGTCAGATATAAAATAGCCTTATCTCCGGTCTGATAAGTGATCTCTGAGTGCTATTTATTTACATTCGGTGTCGATAATACCCATCCTAATCAATAATTTACACCTAAATTGTATACGTGTTTTATGAAGCCTCTGTACAGTACAACTTTTGTAAAAAGAACCTTACCACCCGCTTCGGTGGGTGCATGGCCTAAGGCGCTACTTTCTCAGTAGACTAGACTGCCTATGAGGTGTAGATCGAGGCTCGAACAGTGTCCAGGTTGTCATTTTTAACTTAATTGAATGTGATAGTACTAACTCTGTTGTTTACATTAAACACTAAAAATAATCATTTTACTACCGCGTCTAACTACCTGTTCAGGTTAAACACATATATGATCAATACTCTAATGGGGTATGGATGAGGAAGGAAGCATTTTAAAGGTAATCTACCCAGATTTTCTCGGAAAGAGAGTGGGAAACCATTTAGGAAAAAACACCCTTGGAGGACCTTACCGGAATTTGAACCCTGATCTCCCCGTCTTCAGCAGGCCTGTCAGACATGAGAGTGACACCTTTATATCATTCGCCCATTGAAGCGGGTAAAATAATTAATAATCTGGAACGCGTCATACTAGACCTACGCATTCTGTTCAAATCTGTTGGGCTAACTGATAACATATATAACTCAATTAATATATATTCTACCCGCCTTAGTGTCGTAGTTAGCTAACGCGCTAGTTTCTTGTTGAGCTAGACTGTCGAGGACGGGGAGATCAAGGTCCGAATTTTGCTCGGGTGAACTGGGGGTGGTTTTCCCCAAATAGTTTTCCACTCTAATTCCACGAAAATGCGGGTTCAATTCCCCTATACTTAACCATCCCAATTCCTCACCCATTAGCGTAACTAGTACTTAGGCGTATAACCCGAATGAGTAGTAAGATAAGGTGCTAAAAAAAAGTGTTTCTTTAAGTCTTAGAATAATTGTAGTATCTACCATGAAAACAAAATATTCTCTATGTAAGTATATATATATATATATATATATATATATATATATATATATATATATATATATATATNATATATATGTATATATATATATATGTATATGTGTGTGTGTGTGTGTGTGTGTGTGTGTGTGCACGCGTATGTGCCAATTTAAACCTCCACTGGTAATTTGCATTGCTAATATCATATGATACAATTCCGGAAGTATTTTTAAAATACTAAGCTCAACTGTGTAGGGTGCTCACATATCTGCTAGTAAAAATAGTATGCGTAGTATGTTTTAAACTAGTATATCCCTTTCGGTGTGGGGATGGTTTTTAACATTTTATAATTTCAATTTTAAATAAATTTTGTTGAGAGTTTATATAAATTATTTACTGCATCGCGTCTCACTATCCGTTCGGACTAACCGTATTTAGTCACAATAGTACTAGTTTCGTTGGACAAACAGTCTAAGACAGAGATATTCATCCTTTTTAAAGTGAAAGGGCCAAAGTTTCTGTCGCTTGTTGGCTCGCGGGCCGCAAGATTTGAGTTGAATAAATATTAAAATATTCTTATTAGCTCCTTCTATAGGTATTAGTATTTCTCGTGAAGCGTTTTCTCGGTTGTACCATAGCACGAGATAGCATGATTTTTCTTCTTATTATTATTATTATTTAGCACCACGTCTTACTACCCGTTCGGATTATTCGCCTTAAGTAGTAATTACGCTAATAGATTAGGAATTGGAAAGGTCAAATTAGAGGAAGTGAACCCGCATTCACGTGGAGGGAGAGTGGAAAACCATTTAGGAAAAACCACCCCAGTTCACCCGACCGATATTTTAACCTCGATCTCCCCGTCCTCAGCATTCAAGCCCAACATGATTAGCACGTTAGCTAACTACGCCACTGAGGCGGGTATGATTTTTTTTTCTACTAAGAGTTGTCATTTTTCGGTTCAAAGTATATTTGTACTAAAACGCAGTATTTTTCTTCGTACAAAAAGCAAAAATCGTTTATAGAATAATGTAAAGTACGTATTTATACTATTAGTTGATTACATAATATATATATATATATATATATGTATATGTCATTTTTTCTATCGAAGTAATTTTATATTTTTCATGAGCTGCAAAAAATGTTATCGCACGCTCTGGGTTGGAGATTCCTGGTCTAAGGTATAACACTCTTAATAGATTGGATTGCTTAAAACGGGGATATCGGGCCTCAAATCTCGATCGGGTGTACTGAAGATGGTCTTTCCTAAATATTTTCCTCCTCTCCCTCTACGAAAATGAGCGTACACATCCTCTAGAATCAACCTTCCTCTTACTCACCATGTGAAGGACAAATATGTGTGTTGCCTGAACAAGCGGTAAGATGTTGTGTATCACAACTTTTTTTTATTATTATTTTTAGGGTAGGTAGAAGAGAGTGTATTTTGCACCAAAATTCAACATCGCGTATTTCTAGGAGTCTAATCTCAGCCCACAGCAGCCCTCGGGCAAGACGGCAGCGCGCTATTGTTAGGAGGAGTGCCATTGTGTGCTATCCTACACACAATTGTGTTACGTATTCTCGTCACATCTGCCCTTGAACAAACAGTGGAACATCGCATTGTTCCATCTCCGGTGAGGTTCGTTGTGAGTCCCCTTAAGGGCACAGGTGAGGGGGGTGTCTCATCCAGCGTTTGGGACCCTTACGACCGGGAGAAATCGGTCACAAAAAAAACTTATTCGTAGCAAGACGTTGATCTCAAACCGATGGATTAAGAGATTTCAGCGTCTTGTCACAAACATCTCGGGATAGTTTTCAAATTACAATTCTTATACCCACTTCAGTAACCGAATGGTTTAAGGAGTCCCTATCGCAATGATTGGACTGCTAACGATGTGGTATCGGGTCTCGAATCCCGGTCAGGTTTACTGAAGGTGGTTATACTTATGTAGGTTTTAACCAGGGCTGTGGAGTCTGAGTCTGAATCAATTTTGGGCGGAGTTGGAGTCGATAGAAAGGTGTCGACTCTGACTCATAGAACTTTAGTTTTTCTGTTCAGAAATTGTAGTAAACTAAATATATTGTTTCTTTTTATGTTCTATTAACCAAGTAGCCTGATGATTCAAGTGTTGGGGATAAAATACCCTGTGCTACCATTTTAGTATAAATCTAAGTTTTTTTTAAGATACAGTTTTATCAAATCAATGACCGGGGAAATTGTGCGCTTTTTTTTGTACTTATATTACACCACCGTTGACATATTTTATATAGACAACTATTGAACTGTAAACTTCATTTACCCTGAATGGTAGTAGTCTTACCTTGACAAATTACTTTATGACCTAATAGGTGACCTGGCGGTCTAGAGGTAAGGTGTCGGACTTCTGTGCTGGCGGCCGGGGTTCAATCCTCGGTCCCGGAAAAGATTTATCTGATCACCAAACCCTTCCTTCACCTCTGACAAGACGTGTATTAATCACAGCTTGTGAATGTAGGGAATGCCAGGCCTCCACCGTGGTTCGGATTCCACGTTAAACTGTAGGTCCTCCATTTCATCTCACAATCACCACTACCATTACACATTAGCGTAAGTGCGTATAACCCGAACGGCTAGTAAGACGTGGTGCTAAAAATAATAATAATAATTTATGACCTAATAACCGTATATCCAATAGTTATAACAAATTTATCGCGTTAAAATTATTTTGATAAGTAATTTTTATTACTTATTATTAATATAAATTTGCCATTAATAAAGGAGTCAAGAGTCAGACAGTAGAAAAAGGAGTCGAAGCCGACGGTTAAACCTAATGACTTCACAGCCCTGGTTTTCACTATCCCTATAGGCGAATGTGGGCACATTTCCTTTGAATTCAATCTTTTATATACTTAACTCATTAGTGTAATTAGTACGTAAGCGTATAACCCGAATGGGTAGTAAGACGTGGTGGTAAACATTTAATCTTAGATCCACATAGATTTAAGGCGTCACTCTCACAACAAACCTAGTTTCCGTTGGCAAATAAATCTGAGTTCGATTCCCTGATGGCTTTACTGTGAGTGCTTCTTTTTTCTTAATCTTTTCCCACTCCAATGCGGATATAGTTCCTTTAAATTCTACTTTCCTTATATCTAGCCCATTTATGTGCTTAAAAGTGTACAGACTGAACAGGTGATAGAAGACGTGGAGTAAAAAAACCCTTAGTGACTTTCAGGTACCATCGCCCTTACCAGTGCGAATTCTCTTTAGGTATGACTCATCTTTGAACTTAATCGTCAAGATGGATATGTAGGGAATGCGATAAAAGGTCAGTGTTTTTTACAGTTTCTATACGTAGCGAAACATTTGTTCGACCAAAATAAATAAAATATTGCTCAAGTATAAACATAGGGCTTAATTTTCTTCCCATGGTGATGTCGACAGTTGTTGAATATCTGTCATGAGCATAGCGACATTAGACGAGAAACTTTTTTAAATTAAGAAAAAATTTGTCACTAAATTCCAGAACACCTTGACAGATATTCAACAACTGCTAATGTGAAGAAAACTAAACTCTTTGTTTCTACACACTAATCCATGAGGTCGACTTTGAATCTAGACCAGCTGTCCTCGAGTTTTTTTTCTCCACTAATAGTGATTCATATAGGTGCGCTGATTTGCGCTTTAATTTTGACCAAGATCCAGAGATTAGGTTTATGACAATCATCGACAAAGCTGTCATATTAAAAGACAAAAAATAAATAAATTAAAATCCATATTTTCTAGAAATTGGTGCTAGCAAAAGTTTAGGCCTAATGAGCCGTAAATGTCGCGTATGTGGTGACGACAAATAACGCTTGCTGCACTCCAGTGTCTTTAAGTAAAGTGCTCGCCTGAGGAACCGATATTAATAATAATAATAATAATAATAATAATATTTAGCACCGCGTCTTACTACCCGTTCGGGTTATACGCTTTAAGTACTAATTACTTTAATTGATTAGGAATTGGGAAGGTTGAATTAGAGGAAGTGAACCCGCATTTGCGTGGAGGGAGAGTGGAAAACCATTTAGGAAAAACCACCCCCAGTTCACCCGACCGAGATTCGAACCTCGATCAACCCTGAAACTTATGTAAACATTCTTATCCCGGTTAAATCGATAGGCCATTTCGCTAACGCTTGTAGAAATTCTTGTGTGCTGATATAATCAATCAGTTCAGAAAGTGCAAGTTAAATACTTCAAATAAATAAATTTTAAAAAAGATACAAAAATCGTAGCACAAGGCCAGACGGCAGCATGAAATGTAACTTGAATCTGGCGTAAAATGTCGCTACCTTTTCTCGTGAGCTTAGGTACAAACCTATTAAAAACATAGTAAAATGCCCCGCCCCATGTGTCACTCAGTGCAGGTATGGTATAACACTATTTGTAGCACTTTCAAATATAACTCTGACTATTCGTGTAGCAACATCGCTTACCCGCCTCGGTGGCGTAGTTGGCTAACGCGCTAGTCGTGTTGAGCTCGACTGCTGAGGACGGGGAGATTGAGGTTCGAGTCTCGGTCGGGTGAACTGGGGGTGGTTTTTCTCATATGTTTTTCCACTCTCCTTCCACGCAAATGCGGGTTCACTACCTCTAACTTAACCTTCCCAATTCCTAATCCATTAGAGTAATTAGCACTTAAAGCGTATAACCCGAACGGGTCGTAAGACGTGGTGCTAAAATATTATTATTATTATTATTGTAACATCCCCTTGAAAAAGCTCCTACCAAGCGACATTTACTGCCCTGTCTGGTCCGTTACACCACTGGGTGCATGATTCCAGTCATTTGTCGCTTTTCTGCTTGTTTCTATTAGCCTACGGGCAGAGGTGTTGGAACGTTTTGGCCAAAGGAGGGGTGGGGGTGGAAGTACAATAATCTTTAGACACCCACCCAAATATATTTTGGGTCTCATCTTGTTTACCATGAATAACTTATGAAACAGAATACAATTGTGGATGCACCGCAACATTGATGTTATATTGACACGATCATATGTAAAAATCATTACTTACATTTCAGGAAGATTGGAAAATTAGAGATAGAAAAGGTAGATAGAATATTATAGAACAAGAATAATTTGGCCCCTTATGGCATCATGGCCCCCCATTCCAGCGTATATACCTACGGGTGTCCCAATATGAGATGCTACAGTCCTATTCTCATAATAAAAGTCTTTTATAAAACAAAAACATATTGTTTTGCTGTCTAAATTGATAATTTTGTTACTATATAATTAATATTATCTTATAGGTAATGATAATATGTATCAAAAATACAGTTAACAGATCGCATAATTTGACGTATGAATACGTGAAAGTAGATAAAGTAACTTTTATAACCATCAGATATGGTTCTTCCTATTAAAATTGGACTGTACCAACACAATGAAAAATATTCAAAAGTATTAAATCTTTGTGTTTTGTAAACAAGAGAGAACTTTGAGCAGCAGATTCTAAGAGCCACCGTACCCCCCTTTATGGCTTACACAAGCTACGTATGTAAAAAAATATATATAAAAAAGGGTACAGTCTGTGGATAGTCAAAGATCTCCCAAAGGTAAACTCCAGGTTCATGAAGCAATGAATGTACCTCTTGCACTTCCATGCCACCCAACTGTAGGAGCACCTACTGTATACACAATGCAAAGAAATGGGAGACTATCAGGAGATGGAGCAGTCATTGTCTCTTTTGTCCGAGAAGGCGCATTGTATGTGGGTATGGGGAGGTGGAGGTAAATTCTCCCCTACCTGCCGGCATGGGTGCCCGACACAACACAATGATCAAAAGCTTTTCTTTTCTCCAAAGAGAGATCCTCTAGAGAAGAACATCCCCGTGTGAGAATAGCTAGACTTGATTCGGTTACCTTAACCTCCCACCTCCCTCCTTCCTCCTGCTACCCTCCTCCCCCTTCCTCTCTCTCGTCTCATCTTCCTCTCAACGTAAGCTTCCTCTTACAACCAAGGCTACTATGCAAATATTGCACAATACGCAATTCGAAGAATCCGTTTTGCCAAACGTGCAAAATGCCTTTTGTTTGGGCTTTGCTTTCTTTCACTTACCATATTTTTGCTAAATAAAAAAAAAACTAGTTCTGTTAGTAAGGCTTCCAATTTCTTAGTTGTTTTTTTTGTTTTGTTTTTTGTCGATTCAACGGCCTTCCGTTTGGGATGCAATGTAATTTTATGAATGCCTACAATGCAAAGGGTGTCGAGTCCTTGGAAGTAGGCTGTTTAGTAGAAAATGCATTGTTTTAGGTCGACCTATCTCGGAGTATTGCTACGGATACACCTCTTAAAGTCCAGTGTCGTGTCGTGGGGTGTTGCTAGGACAAGCATCTAGATGTTAAACCTACCCCTATGATATGTATTCACTCACATCTCATTTGACAAACCAAACATAATACGTTCTGTTCTATATGCCTCGCATGGGAATGTATTTCTGTTGATATCTGGTCAATGAATGTGTTAGTGATTGATTATAACAAATCTCAGATACAGTTTAAGCTAACTCTGTTTACTCTGGCAACAATTCACAACATGACACTACTAAAAACCCTTTTTTTGTTACATAGTGCACATTTGAATTAATTTGTTTTGTACAATGATACGCTCTTTTTTTTCCAGATATATGCTTACTTCGACAAGTCCGGTTTACCGTGACTAATATTTGGCTAAAATCATGTTGGTGCCTTAGGTCTTGGTACAGGATTTTAATTGGTTCTTGGTTTTTTTTCCTTCGGGAAACATCAGTGCATGCATCTGGTATGGCTGTAAATTGTCTTACTATCTCGTAAAAATTAATTTGTGCGTTATTTTTTTTAAATGTATTTTTTGGATACTGTCCACAAGTAATGTATCTTCATGTATATATGTAATACCTTTGTATGTGAAGCTATACGTATAAAATTAGTTGTTACTTTCCCACGTAGAAAAAATGTTGTAATCGTGAAAATTTTCTACCTTTAGATTATGATGCATCTTAACATTTTGATATTCCTCCGAACTCTAAAAAGTTGTTATCCAAATTGTTTCTGTCCCCATTTATATCCGTGTGTCTGTCTGTCCATCTGTATGTCTGACTGTCCCTGGGACTATACCCAAACACACTTAATTTATTTCAATAAAACTTGATATTTAGATGTTGAGTGCTCATACCTTGAGATCAAATCGTGATTTTCATTCTAGCAAAACACTCCTAATGGTTTTGTTCAAATGGTTATTCGGAGAGGGTTTTACATTATAAAAATTGTGCACATAAATATTGCATTTTAATGTGTTCCCAACTATATTCCATTCACGGTAGGAATTACTCTCTGAAAGGTCTTTTTTCCTACCAATATCCCACTATATAGTAGATTTATGGTAGGGAAAAAGGCCTTTCAGAAGTCAATTCCTACGGTGAATGGAATATATAATAGCGTTTATGATAAAGTATTTGTGATTTTGTAGGAGGTACAATTTTTTTTTAAAATTAAAATTTGAGGGAAATAAATATCGAGAAATGCATTCAAAATATTCCAAATTTTTTGAATTTCTGAAAACTATAATACAGTACATTCAGCTTGACTTAAGATGTGAATATAAAATAAAGTAACTTAGACTGACCCGCTTCAGTTGCCGAATGGTTTAAGGCGTCATTCTAGTATCCAACTGACTCGATGATGACGTGGAGATCAGGGTTTGAATCACGGTCGGGTCTACTGAGGGTGTTTTTCCCTAAATAGTTTCCCACTCTTTTTCAACGCAAATGCAGGTATATTACCTCTAAAAATTCTTTCTTCCTCATCCCTACTCTACTAGAGTAATTATCATATACGAGTATAACCTGAACAGGCAGTAAGACGCGGTGATAAAAAAAATAGATCTAAATTGTGGTTTAGAACCTAAGTGTGCTTTTAAAAGTTAAGCTAGTTTGCACATCATGCTACAATTTTTTATTTTTTATTTTTTATTTTTTATTATTATTATTATTATTATCGTTAGTGGTACTAGTAGTAGTAGTAGTAGTAGTAGTAGTAGTAAGCTTTAGGGCTAATGTTAAGAGACTTTTCTTGACCTAATTTTAGGACAGGCAACGCTCAGATGTAGATCCATCACTCTACTTAGTGGCCACATCTGAAGGTACGTGAGAAAAGGCGTCAGTCTCACCATGTTTGGCTTATCAAGACTTCAAATCCCAAATAGATGTACCTATCTAAGTGTTTTATTTTTGCTCCACGCGAATTAAGGAAGTCATCTCTGAATTTAACCTTTCTCAAAGACATAGAACACGTAATAATAATAATAGTAAAATACTAGGAAAATAAAACAAACCCTATCTTAAAAGGTATTTACGGCCCTGTCAGAAATCGAGCACAGGCACTTTGCGTCAGTTTCACAGTAAGGGCCAGTTTCATAGTCGAAATTTAGTACGCCTCAAGTGCGGCGCTACACTAAGTACATGACGACACCTTCCTAAACAAGAATAGAATGGGCCAGTTTCCTATGCGAGAAAGGCCCGTTCCATTCGAAAGAACATAGTTAAGATATGTAATGTTAATTCAAGATGTAGATCTAGGTCCCGAGCTACTTGCTAGCAATCGGGATAAATAATGTAAATAAATAAATAAAAATTCATTTCCGTATGATTTCATGTTTACACGATGACAAACTCTTGCAATACGCGACAGACTGGCCAAGATGGATGATACTGTACTTGTTTCTGCAGAATTTATTCTTCTTCATAGCCATGTCAATAAAGAAACATATAAAAAAACGAGATATGTGGATGTGTTCTTTTTTGAGCAAACATGATATAACAAATAATTTAACCCTGGATATATTTGATGGTCGGGCATTGCCAAAGTCCCGAGTGAGCCCAATTTATATAACCCTGGAATTAATACTAAACCGTTAATCTGTTCAAAAATTGTGCAAGAATGTCAAAAAGTGATTCTGAGCTTTTATTTAATATAATTGGCATAAATCATTGCTATAATCACAATAACAGATACAATCATGACACAAACCAAAGAACTTGTAGTAGATATGCTCTGACAAGACATCTTGTGAATGTGGGGAATGCCAAGCCTCCACCGTGGTTCGGATTCCACGTTAAACTGTAGGTCCTCCATTTCATCACCCTACCATTACACATTACCGTAAGTGCGTATAACCCGAACGGGTAGTAAGACGCGGTGCTAATAATAATAATAATAATAATAGATATGAACTACTAAGAGAATGAAGGGTCGAGCAGCGCTGAGAGAGAGAGAGAGATACTTGTCAGAGAGAGAGACAGACATAGACACGGCTGAGCCATTCAAAGAGTTTTCCAACGGAGATGGACAACACCAGCAACACAAGAGCAACAAACTGCAGTGTCAACAAATACTGGCCACATTTCGATACACGGCTGCAATATTGTCACCCACACACCGGTTACATAATTGCAGTAAAATATGGCCCGTCTAAACGAACCTTAATGCAATAGGACCTTTGTGTGGCTAGAAAGAGATCGTTTAGTAAATCAATAAAATTAATTATCTAGTATGCAGTATGCACCTGAGTTCTTACATTCGTAGCTGGGGAACACCGCTGTTGCTTCGACGTGTAACAGTTGAGAGTGAGTTGGAGGGGTTATAGAGGTAAGAGAGGGGTTAGAAGCTATTCGGACCAGCAACACGTACCTGGGTTAATTAATCACTGGTTGGCGGCGAGACAAGCATTGTTTGATGCCCCAACTTATAGATGACCCCGATCTATAGTAAGTTATGCATCTGCTCACACATCACCAAACCTGCTCGGTTATTTTTATTTGAAAGCTTGGTTTGATCAGGGGTCTTCAACCCTTTGCCCACGGGTCACTTGCGGCCCGTGGAAATATTTTTTGTGCCCCTTTGGCTCATGAAATCTATAAAATTATATCAAGATAAAAAAAACTACAACTATAGAATTATAATCAACTAATAAAATAAATATATCTTATTCAAGTATTTTACATTATTTCATTAACAATTATTTTTTTTACGTGAATAAAAGTATTAGGTTTTTACACAAACGTTCTTTGAACCGGAAAATGACAGCTCTAGTAGACAAGACAAATCGCGCTGCCTCCTGCTATGGTACAACAAAGAACATACTTCACGAGAAATCCTGATCTCTAGCGTGAGTATAAAACATGTATAAGAATGAGCTAATACGAATATTTTAACATTTATTCAATCATAATATTATTGGTACAATATTGTGGCCCGCGAACCAACAAGGGACAGAAACTTTGGCCCTGGAACATAAAAAAGTTGAAGACCCCTGCCACTTTAGACTCTCAAACATTTTGCTTAAACGAGTTTGCGCAAATCAGTTTGTGCAAATTGATTTACGCAAGCCTATTCATTTTTACGGTCAGTTATAATTGCACAGACTTTATTTGCGTCAGTAGTTTCCAGTTTATTCTTGTAGAAGGTTGCTTCTCAGTAGTGGCGAGTTTTTTACTAGATTCCAAATACGCCCAAGAATAGATAAATGGATGATTAAGAGCTATTTTTATCAGTGATCAGTTTGTATTGTGCAAATAAGCTAAAACAATTAAAAAAAGTCAAAGGTGTACTTAATCTTGGCCACTAAAAAGAGAATAATTTGCACATACTAACTTAATTAGAAAATTACGGAACTATCCTAATTATTTTTGGAACTATTTGCGTATGAACGAACGAACTTATCTACATATCTCCCTTCTAAGCTCTTGTATGTTATGAATTTTATTTGCGCATGCTTCTGGCTCGTGCAAACCGACAAAACCCGTTTACACGCTCATTGTTTGAGCCAATCTCAACTAGAAAATCCAACACAGAACGATTTTGATTTTCACAAACCACAAACTATCGTTTTAAGGTGATGGACCTTTTTAATTTGGCGTGGAAATGCAGAACCGTGGGAACAAATTGTTATCTTCAAGAATTTTTGTTGTTTTGCAATTTTATTTCCGTAAACGGTTTAATTTTAACGTTGATAAAATATCGATGAAATTGACATTTTTCAATAGAAAACAGCCGGCTTCATAACAAAAAATAAGAAAATGTAACAAATAATAAACATTGCTACATTATCTTAGAAGGGGTGTTGAAAACATTAACATAAAAATTTCACCCGTACTCGAGAAAAACTGATATTTCCCAAACGTATGATTTTTCCTCAAGACCTGTCCGGTAGCAAACGCCATCTACTGTTTCCGTGATCCATCTGTTCTTGTTGGCACGGAAGGATACTTTGGTCGGTTGTGAAGCCACACCACGCCTTTCACCCCCAACCCACCATATCACAGAATAGGTTTTGGACTTGCACTCGATAGGGCCTTGTGCCTTAACGACACAAATGTTTGCATAAACCACTAGTTTGTGCAAGTTAATTTAGCGTGTTAACCCAGCATTAGGCTACCCCAGTGGCTGTTAACCTGGGGGTTTTGCCCGCATTTGAGCTTGGGGCAGAGCTTGTTGAAACCGTATCTCTGATATGTTCTCGCCCGCTTGATCCATATTTGACCAATCACGCATAAGCTCTGCTCTACGTATATCACATTGGTTTACATGCTCAATGATTGCTTTATTGACTACGACAGTCCTAGCCAGCCGGTAGGGGAAAATATGTGACTTAATAAGTAAATGACCCAGGCCACAGGCTGGAGAAAGTAATGGATGATTACTTTATTGAATGATGGGAACAATTCACAGGTACTAGTGGCGTGTCGTGGAGTGTTGTCAGGGTAAACAGAGCTCGTTAAAACTGTACCTGTGATATATTCTCCTCCCCTCTGTTGAACCCTAATACCACTGAACAGGTTGTAAAATGCGGTGATAAAAATAAACTATAACCGTTTTTTTAGCAGATCACTGAGTATTATGAACCTGTAAACATATGATTTTATCCTATACATTAGTTAAAGACCCACTTTGATGTGCACAGAAAACTGCGAACCGTAATAATTTCACAATACGTTTGGTGAGAAGCTTTTAATGTATGTGTCCTTTTATCAAAAATTGTGCATTTTTTTACTAAATGTTATATAATAAATATTTATCAAATATATTAGAAACAAACAATAAGAATTAAATAGAAGCAAGCGAAAGTTTGTACCATTTAATGTAAATGACCATCGAAGCTCACACGATGAAGAGAACCATTATTTACGGATATAAGCAGTATCAAGCAACATATTCTCATACAAAATATTGACACCTGGACACGGGATTCGAACCCGGGACTCTATCATTCGTGTGTTAAACCAAGGGTCCCGGGTTCAGTTCCCATGTCCATGTGATTATTTTTTTTCTAAATTATGCTAATATCAGAATTATGTTTGAATAAGTGTATGAAATAATAAAGCCTGTAACAAAATATAATATAGGAATGTAAATGGGGTATGGATGAGGAAGGCAGAATATAGAGGAAATTAATCAACTTTTGGTCGAAGGGAAAGTGGTAAGCCATTTTATGACAGATCACACTTTGGTCACCGGAAAACCATACCAGAAGATAACTTGACTAGCAAAGCTATTATATCTGTTATTTAAGCTTATAGCCGCAGCCAAATATAATAGTCTTTTATTTTAAAAATGACACCTGGGCTTGGGAATCGAATCCGGGACCTTTATGCTCAACACGCCAATGTTCTCACCACTGAGCTATCCAGGAAGCATCCAGTGCCAAGGGTCATTCTTCACTTATATTTTAAGGCAGAGACTGTGATGGACGTGCGGAAATCGTCAGCTACAAGTTTGTGATAAATTAAGATCACCTCGCCTCGGTACCACAAGGCTTAACACGCTAATCTCGTGTTGGAGTAGACTGCTGATGACGGGGAGATCGGGGTTTGATTCCGGCCGGGTACACTGAGGATGGTTTTCCTAAACGGTTTTTCACTCTCCCTCCATGCAAATGTGGAAGCATTTACTTTAAGGTTGGTATTTCCAATCTTTAACCCATTAGTGTAATTATTATATAGGCGTATAACCCAAACGGGTAGTAAGACGTGGTGGTGAAAAAAAATTAAGATCATGAGCTATCAGCTCAGTGGTTAGAGCATTGTCGTACTAAGCCAAGGGTCCCGGGCTCGATTCCCGTGTCCAGGTGTCATTTCTCAATCTAAAGTACAGACCAGAAGAGTTTAACTCTTCGACCACGGTCCCATCGGCGTGGGTTACAAGGTTTCAAACCAGAGTCTCTTCAAATAGTGTTTGTTACCAGAATTGAGACCACCTCCACGCTCTCCGTGTGGGTCAAGGCCACAGTGAAGCGAGTTTTCGCGTTTGACAGGCGATATCCTATTGTGTCTCGCTATTTGTTAATGTGGAGTGAGTTGGTCGCGTTTGGTTGGTTTCATGTGACATTTTCTCTGGCACTTTATGTAACTTGTTACCCGCAGTGGTGGCCGAGAGGTCCCAAGATCGATTTATTAGACTCCCTTTGATCTTCCCCCGCCCCCTTATTTCATCTCACACCCTGGTGGTTCACATTTAATTGCTCAACTGGAATAAGAATGAGTAAGATATATTATTAGAAACAAAGAAAATTATCACATTATACTAAACAATTTTAAAACAATGGAATGATTGCATTTGATAAAAAACAATCAATTGATACAATTAGCCTAAATAAAATTTTTATATTAAATAAAACATTGTATTATATTTAAAAAGGTTATTTTCAATCAATTTTCAACATCTGGGGGTATAGCTCAGTGGTAGAGCATTCGACTGCAGATCGAGAGGTCCCCGGTTCAAACCCGGGTGCCCCCTAATGACCTTTTTATATTTTTAATATTAATTTATAATTAACACTACAATTCACACAAAAATATTAAAGTGATATTTTGCACGTTTTTTTTGACACTGCGAATATAATTGTTTCGGTAGTAGATAGGCTGTGTCTTTGTGCAATAAGTAATGTCGTTCAAGTCTGACGTGACAACCATTCAGGATTCTGGAGAGCTCTGATGGCATAATTTCCTTTCCCCCTTCACCCAATGATCGTAAACTACTTTTTTTATTCTATCCTCGCGTCTTACTACCTGTTCAGGCTATACACATGTATGATGAATTACTCTAATAGGTAGGGATTAGGTTTTAGAGGTAAGCTACCCTCATTTGCTTGTAATAAGAGTGGGAAACAATTTAAGAGAATCCACCCTAAGTAGAACCAACCAGAATTTGGACCTTGATCTTGCCGCCATCAACAGACCAGTCTAACATGAGAGTGATGACCTTAGGGGCTTAGACCCCCTCGTTCACTAAATCGGGTGTAAACTAAAAGATACGTAGGTCCAATTACGATAGTCCAAAATGTTAGTAGGATAAACCTTTTAGAACTTACAAACATTTTTTATTCGACCAACAGTGATTCTACAAGTATAATATACATTCAACATTATTAGTATGGTTTCATAAGTATCGATACTATCTAATATACAAGTGACAACTGCCGATTATTATGACCTGTTTGGGAAACATTAGAGCATGAGTTTTCAACCTTTTTATGTCCAAGAGCCAAAGTTTCTGTCTCTATTTTTTGCTCACGGGCTGCAATACTAAACCAACAATATTTGGATTGAATAGGCCTAGATATTAAAATATTCGTTTATCTAACTATTATTATACACTTATACTTACACTAGGGATTAGGATTTCTCGTGACGTATGTTCTTTGTCGTTTTTTCCCTAAATTTTAGATTTTTCCTAACAGGAGGTACAGTAGTCCCATGGCTTCTTTGGTGCTGACTGACAGCTCACTGCTGACTGACAGTTCACAGTTGACTTCTAACAGTTAACATTTAGGCATATAGCTAAATTTTGACTGTCAGAAGTGACAGCTAATAAACACATGTTTTTGCATATCATATGGTTCGTCGTAAGAATACATAATTTGGTCTGATAACTTTTCAAAGCCGTCAGCTGTGAGCTGTCAGTCAGCACCAAAGAAGCCGTGGGGCTACTGTAGCATGATTTGTCTCGTCTACTAGAGTTGTCATTTGCCGGTTCAAAGTGCATTTATATAGACAGGTAATCTTCGTAAAAAGCAAAAAATCATTTATAAAATAATTTAAAATACGTATTTATTTTATTAGTTAACTCTGTAAAATATATATTTTAATTTTTTTCCCTCTGTAAATCCTTTTATATATTTATTGAGCCAGTGGGACGCACAAAATGTTACCGTGAGCCGTGGGTTGAAGACCCCTGTATTAGAGGGTGTCTACGTAATTCTTAATGAAATTTCATCGCACAGAAATACAAAATATTGGTAGAACATTGAACGTATTTGAAACATATTGTGTTTTATTTTTCCATGAATTTGCCACCTTCTAAACCAAGTCATCCCCAAGCGGTTGTCAAAGTTGACGCAAGTTTTAAAATCGACCCTGCCAACATTTCGTGAGCCACCACCGAGCTCCTATGATAGAGTCAGGAATAATATACAGTTCAATTCTGATGGGAAGAATTAATTTTTTTTCATTTACAAAAATATTATAAACTTTTTTTTTTAATATTGTTTTACATCAAGTCATGTGATTAGCAGAGCAGCTGTTAATGTTGATAGGCATTATCAATAACTTTAAGATTAAAATAATAAATGGTAAATTTGATCAATGCTGACCGAAAAAGGAAGTTTGTATATATTTACGGTGACCTGGCGGTCTATGGGTAAGGTGTCAGACTTGTGTGCTGGCGGCCGGGGTTCAATCCTCGGTCCCGGCACAGATTTATCTGATTACCAAACCCTTCCTTCACCTCTGACAAGATATCTTGTGAATGTGGGGAATGCCAGGCCTCCACCATGGTTCGGATTCCACGTTAAACTGTAGGTCCTCCATTTCATCTCACAATCAGCCTACCATTACACATTAGCGTAAGTGCGTATAACCCGAACGGGTAGTAGGAGGCGGTGTTGCTAATAATAATAATAATAATAATAATATATTTACATAAGGTTTTTTCCTACCAAAATTTTATTATAATTATTTTTGGTTCCAGTAAGAACCCAAACACAATACCTTAAATATAATTTAAAGTCGCCTTCTGGAAGTGAACAGCGTTCCACTGTAGGCATACACTTCTAGTCCTACCGAGACCACCGAGAGTGTCACCCCACCAGTTAGCCACAACATGCTCCCTGTTTGCCTCTTGATGTTCTGGTGTTGTATTTCAAGTGGATAGGACAGGTGTGTATGTGTGTTTTGTTTGTCGTTGACAAGCGGGTCATTAGTACGGGAAGCTTCGGGTCGTTGATTGAAGAGTTGACAAGAGCGGTGTTGGCCGAAGACCAAACTATCCCAAAACCAATAGTCTACCGCCTGATCCTAGCCAACAGAGTCGGGAACTGTATTAAAAAGCCATGAACTTCAGTTCAAGATTTAATTTGAAGATAAATTAATGTTAGACGAAATGTACACGTATAGCACACACTGATGCTCGCACGGTCCAAAGCGTTAGGTTTGCATTTCACTAGATTGTGGGTGACCGACCATCTCTACCCTTTAAATTAAACATTGTGATAAACAAACTCTTAAATATATAATATTACACACCCACACACACACACAAGTCAAGCAAGCCAAGGCGGCTGTCTTGGTCAGCTAGAAAGTATAAATCGCTGTCGGGCAACGCGGTTTAAAATACAATGAAGGATATGTTTCGTTTTCCGGGATGACTTCCCTATTCTATCTAAGCTATTACTCCCTTTCATCCCTTAACTGCAACCACCCTTTGCCATGTCAATAAGAAAAATGAGAAAAAATACTAAGAAACTTCTTATCTAAAAGTAAAGACGTTCTTAAATATCTTAAAATTTCTGCTGTCAGCCTACAAATCACCCCGTATTTGTTATATGAAGGCTGAATCTAGAGCCCTTTTTTTTAAATCAAGACTAGTCTCATAACTCCACAAACATGCTTAAAAATACGTTGAAATTGAGTTGATTTCACATTTTCACACTTTTTTTTCTATTAATAAAACTCAATATATAGAGTGATTAAGAAAAAAGAACCCTGTTGGAATATTTCGACTTTATTTTGGCATGAATGATATTTTGAAATAACGCATCTTAGAATTAAATATTGCGTTAAAGCTGAACGTCTGTGCTGCAATTTCTCGTTTACGAAGGTGCCCCCCCCCCCCCTT